>JAUCMU010000151.1:4499897-4511948 GCA_032275025.1 Enteromius treurensis
CTGTCAATCAACTATTGTGGGAGTGGCCTCTGTCAGTGTGACGCCACACCGACATGCATTTGAGAATGGCTTGATTTCAGAAGGGGCGACTTATTCCTCTTTTAATTTAATAAAAAATACTTGTGGATCTTTATCATTGTAGGATGGTTGTGTACTCACACTCCCAACACACATTTCAGTCCAAAAAGCTTGAAAAAGTATGACCCCTTTAAACAGCTAAATAAAGATAACAAATCTTTTTTTGTAGACTGAGCCTTTCAGAAGCATCTTAATAAAAAGTTCTAGTAATGAAACCAAAACTAAACTTGCTCTCGATTTCCAACCCCGCAGAGAAATAACATACCACTTTTTTTTCCCCAAACTTCATACCACCTGACATAAGAGTGTGAGACAGAGAGAGACAGAGCGAGGTGACACAGAGAAGCCAATAACACCTGCCAGGAATGACAGCGCAGGAATTCAAGTGACAGCGCTCCGAGAACTGCCGCCGTTGGCACTGGAGAAATGAGCGCATGAGGTGGTGAAACCGAAAAATGTCAAGGGCAGGAAACGTACAAGGACTTAACGACAAGGAATGCGTTCTCCAGCCTAATATGGAAGAAGAATGGCAGGGATGCCACAGTGATAAAAGTGTGATGGTGACTCAATGAGGACTAGTCTGGAACGCCGACAGCAGAATGATCTGGAATGATACCGGAGGCAAAACAGGGAATTGTGCACCACTCAGAACGAGATGATGGTTATTAATGAGTGCAATATCAAGTCACAGAGATCCAGTTCTTTGGGTGGTGAGACTCTCTCTCTTAAAAGTGTCAGAGTTCTTTTGCTTATCATTGAAAATCTCTGTGTTTCTCTCTGAGTAGTGTGCTCAACACAACCCCCTCGCTCTTCTGCACTAGTGTTGACAGTGCAAGCGTGGGCTCCTCCCGAAGAAAAACAATCCAGGCCCATCAAAAGCACGAGCAGTAAGTACTGTATATGTGATGAGTCTCTCTTCTCTGTGAGCTTCATTAGGAAACTGCGGCCTTCCTCACCGCTTCTCCCAGGCTTATCATGCCTTCCTGGCCTGCTATTTTTGGCCCATTGTGCTTTCCACACACCCTGAGGATGCAGAGCCTCAGTGGGCTCAGCGGAGCAGAAGAAAAGAAAACAGGAGGAATAAGGCAACCGTGCCACTCATTTTAACCTCTGGTACTATAACAAGAGAGCAGCTGAATGATGTAAGGTGCCATCTAATTACTCGTTTGATTTGCCAGTCACTTTTATCCAAAGCAGCTTTGAGCAGGCATATTAAAGTGACCCCTGGAGCAACCTCGGGTTAAGTACCTCCATCAAGGGCATAAGAAAGAGTCACACTTCAGCTCTAAATATATAACCTTTCGGTTAAGATGCCAAATCTTTATCCAAGTTGATTAAAGAACTTCATCCACTGTCCCTCGTTCATTAAATCTAAACAAATACGGACATATGACTTTAACATCATGATGCATCAAAATATTATAACTGAATATTCATTGAATTTTCAGTACGGTGAAAGTGTGTTTGACCAAGCTATGAAATGCTGTGAGTTTGTTCTGATTGCACATAAATGTATTTAATTATAAAGGACCCCCTACACAAAGAATTTCTATTGCAATAGATATTTTATGTAAAGTGGAAATATTTTATATTGAAAGGACTTTCAGGTAAGATGTGCACATGTACAAATTAATTACTGTGACAATGCATGCTCAGCCAGGCTACAAACACTAAGAGCACTTTAGAACAAAAACTTCAGATCTGCTGAATGTCTAATCCGGATGAACCTTGAGCCTTAGAAGGCAAAAACGAAGCAATCAGGCTGAACTGAAAACATTGTAAATTTGTTTTCCTGTAAAAACACCAATATCATGCAGATCAGGCCTGACTGAGAAAAGTCAATGTGAGAATTATTTAGACCTGAGTGGCATCAAACTATGAAATAATGAGTCACTATCCGCCCTCGATGACCAGGCTTCCGAGGTGTGTACATATGTGGGAGAGTTTCATGTCAATGAATACAGTGACCTTTCTCTCAAAGATATTCCCAGCTGACTCTGATGTTCAACTGCTAAAGTTGTGCATCACATTTTTTAGAATTACATTTCTGAGATCTATGATCAACAGTTTCTCAACGACAGGTCGAATATGATGTTATAAAACAGGTTTTTGTGGGAGAGGGTCTTTTTTCCCCTACCGATTCCTCTCAAGGAATGTAGTCTATTATATTACCCTTGAGTCAAAAATCTATATATAAGGTTTTTATAAGATAAGCTAATCTATAGCTTTATACAGATGTTTGAATAAATGTACAGTAAAAGTCTGTAAAATGTGAACAAAAAGAACAAAATAAAGACTAAAGAACTTCGCCAAAAACTGATTTTGCTAAACAAAAAGGCCAAAAATTTCGGTCCGACCCTTGCTTGCATGAAAATGCAATAAAATATCTCACAGCCATTACAAGTGTTTTTCTATTTGTTTGCTTTGGGAATGCAAATAAAGGTGAATGCAAATCGGTCAACCTCTAGATTTGGCTAAATCTCAAGGTGAAAACTTGCATGAGACAAACATCATCCTCAAGCATACAGAATTGTACGTTCTGCTTTATGCAACTCTAATCAATACATGGATGGATTTAACCAGAGAGTGATCGACCATAGAGCAATGAGCTGTCACAATGTGCCCCAGAGCCCATTGATTCCCAACTAGGGTGGTTTGGTATTATCCTAACCTGAAGTTCTCTTTACACACTTTATACATAGAAAATATGAAGTCCCTTAAAGATTTATGTCATCTTGTGCAGCCAACTGGATGATATCAATTCACTGATCAACCCTTGTTGGATTTGTATCTGCAACCTTTCAGTCACCAGCCATTTAACCATCAAGCACCTTGCAAAATATTACCACAGTATTAAAATACCACAGTTACTTCAATTAATTGTTTCAATCAAATTTGCAATCCTCACCAGTGCCATCTAAAAATTTCATTTAACAACAAGAGCGTCTCAATCACTTTGAAGCATTTCATGGTTGTTTGCATCACTCCTTTTGACAGTGTTCATAGACTTTAAGAGAAGAGCATACCTGACTTTATACAACATCAGGCGAAATACACCCAAATGAGGTAGTAATTACTTTAACAGTTGAAAATACTTATAAAGAAGTTCTTTATTAAATATAGTAGTACTTACTCAGTGTCTATTTTCGTACTTTGCAAGTGTTTTATTTTACTCAAGGTGGGTTTCTCTCCCTAGAGCGTGTCAAATTAAGAACCCAGAGCTAGAGCAGATTGATATAAGAACAATTTGAGTGAGCAGAAAATCGGAGGGTACGTTCAACAGGTACACAGTGCTCCAGACCAGATTTTAGGGGACGCTTGATGATGTTTGTCGGTTTCTTAGAGAAAAGCCTACATTTAGTCTCAAACGTAAATGACCTGATATGAATCACTTGTGCACTAAACTGTTGCATGAAATTGAATATATAGTAGCTGCTTGCTCGTATGATACAGCACCAATAAATTAATCTCAGAGATGAACTCACCTTTGCCATTTTGCCAAGCCGTGTACCAGGACAGACTTAGAAACGACGTAAAGAAAACAATCGCAGTGGCAACAGTTCCATGTCTGAGCCTCATCTCATTTCAGCGCCTCCCCGTTCAGCTGTCTCTGGTCCTCCTGATCCAGGCGTGCATACGCGCTTCAGGGGAGCGGACAGGAGGTAACGGGGGCCCGGATCATCCGCTGTCTGCGCCGCGGTCCTCCTCCTCCTCCTCCTTCGCCTCTGCTTCGCTGCTGGAGTCACGAGGCAGCCCAGCGGAACTGATGCATTTCTAGAGAAAGATGTGCAATCCTCATGCCTGCCGTTACTGGAAGAGATAATGAATAGATAAAACCAACATGAAATCATACTGTTTTGGTTCCGTTTTTTTGTGTGTGTGTGTGTGTGCGGTCCGCATTGACTACAACACAGTTAAACAGATAACTGTTTAAATATGCATGCAACCTTATTTCTAAGGAAGTGAATCACCAAGAGACATACAGAAATACTGCAGAGGATAATTAATTGGGGGGAGGGTTGACTGGGTGAAATAAAACACTGAATTGTTAAAGACAGCCATATAATTCGGGTCTGAGAGAGTTGACTACCTGTCGGAGGACCCCAAAATATGTCAGACGGGCAAGAGCAACAACCCCAAGTTCAACACTTCTTACCTTTCAGCCTGTTAATGAACAGCGAACCGGCGCAGCTCGACCTTGTTAAAACTATCCGGTCACAAAAAGAGCACAAACACGTTTAGTAATGTTCATTAATACAGAAAATCTGACGGAGCGTCCTGCCAGAATCGTCAGCGGTGATGTGATCTCTCAATCAAGCTTTGTTGAAGACCACACCTACAGAAAGCTACGATCACTCATCCAGAACTATGATTGGCTGGAGTCATCAGAGCCCGCCCATTACTGACGTTGATTGGCTGGTGTTCAGCGCGCAGCTCCTGTCTGCCCCCATGCGGCGGATTAAACACGTTGCACGCTCCCTCAGTAAAATAAAGATCTTTTTTGCAACACCTTTCGAAATTCTGTTTCAACTATAGGGTGTCTATACATTTCGGCTGAAATACTATTTTATTTTCAAAGCACCAGTTCAATGCACAAGTATTCACCATCAAGCTCTCATTGAATAGACACGATATACTACTATAAATTGGAGTGGTCAGTCATTAAATTATTGAAACTTCACATTTATAGAGGAAAACACAGAACATTACAGAGAAAATACTGAGATAGAGTTTTACCACTGGGTGGATCTAGAAAAGTGACATAGATACAGATGATATTTCTCATTTTCTACATAAACCATACCGTTTGTATGTTTGTTTTTGGTATAAAGCAAAAGACTATTAGAACATTATATAATGTAAACATATATTTCTCTTTAGAGAAAATACAAATCAATGGGAAAAAAAAGCGCGCTGAAAACACACTCAAATTTGAACAAAGACTAGATATAGATTTTTATTTTTATTAAAAAAGGGAGTGCTAGTGTCTTGTTTTCCCCCTGTACAGTAAATTTAAAAGCTTTCCGTTTTCCTGAGAGCACTTCTACTACGCATATGATTACTGTATTATGCTAATTTGGGACAGAAAGTCATATTTAGATGTATTTAGATGTCCATGCATGCTGTCTGATTGCAGGCGCCACAGGGAATGCACATTTATTGAATAATTGATTGGCTTTTCTGACCTTCACTGTCACCGATAGCTTGTGGGCCTAACCCTTTATTGTATGCAAACATCTGTCATATCTTTTCATTTGATTTCCCCTAATCCTGTTATTTAAATGTAATGCCATTAAAGTGGCATTACTGCGACCCATGCAAATTGCTTTTGCCTCTCATCTTCATTTGACATTCATCTGGGTTTGCAGTCCACTCCACAGACTGAGCTCTTTCCCCCCATTCTATTTATATTTATATGCTCTTCTCTTCTATTTCAACATTGTTTACAGCCAGACATTCAGCCATACAGTCAAGCAGTGCTACTTTGGGATGCCTATATGTGATTATTTTTATTCACCAATGACTCACATTGAAAGATTCCTTTTTTTCCCTTGTCCGTTTCACAGAAAGGTTTGGATTACAAGAACTCGTACAGCTGAAGATGAAGTTGAAATCATTCAAATGGAGATGATTAATAATAACCCGCGCAGTACTATTTTAAGCTTAATTCTGTATTACATAATCATATTACCCCAATCTGTCATTTGTTCTTCATTTACTTTAAAAGCAAACACAAAACAGCAATGACCACTCTTTCCACACAATATGTATTTTTTTTAATATTTTTATTGTACTTGTGCAGCACATGTAAAGAGGTAATGCAAGGCACAAACAGATATTTGAGATTTTTCATTAAGGTGTCAATTACATTGTAATCGCGTAAGGTAGTGTTACACATGAGGTCAAGTCGCTATCCTGGAGAAGTATAAATGCTAACCTGAAGCTGAACTTGAAAAGCATTAGATGCCATAAATACCAACCAAAAACACACACACACACACACACACACCTTTTAATGAAATGTCAAACCTAAAGAGAAAACAGGCAAGAACTCAACAACTATTTAGTATATACCTTTTCTTCATACTAAACTATGAAGGCCTGTGGTAGATTCATGTTTATATCTACCACATTGATTTGTTTATTTATAATGAGCGAATGGCTTCCTTTTTAATACAGTGTCTACACGTGATAAAGATCTCCAACCTCAGTGACTGTGAAATTGTTTTATAGATCACGTTATGCTTCCTTTAACATAATTAATACATTCAATAAATCCTCAGGAATATGTTCAGAGGCACTGGACCGGCATCATGGCCAGAAAATAAAAACACCAGCTGAAAAGCGTTTGTAACAAAAGCATAACCACCTGCTGTACACAATCAGGTCAATTCAGCTCATACCGTTTTCGCATGTTGCTCTTTTCTCAGAAAGGCGACGCTTTGAAATACTCTTCAAGCGGAATGACAGAGACTCCTCCAACCCAGTCCTGCAACCAAACCTGCTGCAAAACCAGCTTCATGAAAAACCAATTATGTCCAGGGGGCCACTTCTTCATGACAGGATGCCTAAACAAAGCACACGCCAAAATATATTTATTTGGAACATTATTTGCCCGATACATTCACCCTGGCACCGGGGTGGTCCCTTTCTAAAAGATACTAATATGCACAAACAATATGTTTTAAAATACTTATTTTTATCTTTATGATACTAATATGTACCTTTCAGGGAAAACTAAGAAATAAAATGGTACCCATCGGTTTTTACACCTTAGGGTACTGCCCCAGAGACAGCTTTGTACTTTGTACAGCTTTGTAAAATCTGCTATTGGCATACAGTATATAAATGATTCTAATGCAAAGGCAAGACTTCGCTATTTGTTTATTAGCAACACATATCAGCTATAAGTACATGCACATTTTAGCTGCGTCGGGTACAAAAAGCAGCATGTAAGTGCCTAGAAAAAAATGACAATATTAAGCAAACATAGGCACACTTTGCTAATCATATAGACACAGACCTTATGTTCAACATTAAAAGGGTGAAGTGTGTTGAGCTGCAGTCAGTGAAATGAAAAAGCATGCATGCTGTATAATTTGCATAATTACCTGGAGAACATAGCCTCTTTGGCAAAGTCAAGCTCTTCTGGTCCCACCTCCACCATTTTACCAGTCAGAGTGAGTCTAGCACACCTGGGGTCCTCGGGGTCATAAACCTGCTTCCTGTCACAGGAAAACGTAGCCAGAGGACAAAAGGTTTTAGATGATTATTATACAATGATTTTTTTGTTTGATATGTAAACAGGAGTTAAATGGAAAGGCTTCACAGTCATACCTGCAGAAATCTCCCTCTGCCTCGGAAAACGTTAAGGAGGCAAAAGGGAAGCTGCGAAGATCAGTTACAGTGTTGTCCATCGGTGTCACGTAAAAATAAGGAACGCCAGTGCTGTTGTCAGCTGGACCATCACTTACAGAGAAAATGTTTCCAAAAGGAAGTCCTTTAATCTAAAAAAGGTGATTGGGAAAAGAAAACGACCTAAATTAAAGACATTTTGTACTTGCTGGCAATAAACCAAACAATGCATGTTTTTGATTAGTGATAATGACTTACTGAATGTACTGTACTTTGACAGTTCACCCAAAATGGACAATTCTGTCATTAATTGGACACAAATTAACATATTTTTGATTCATTTCTGAGGGTTTTCTGACCCTCCCATAGACAGCAATGTAAATAACACGATCAACATCCAGAAATATCACAAGGAGATCAGTAAAATAATCCATGTGACACCAGGGTTCAACTGTAACCTTACGAAGCTATGAGAATACTTTTTGTACACAAAGCGGAGAAGAAGAAAAAAAACTACTTTATTCAACAATTTGTCTCCTCTGTATCACCCTAGCACTATTTTGTGTCCACAGAAAGTAAACAGTGTGTGAACGAAAACAATGCGTCTATGTGGTGTGGCTGGCTGAAGGTTGAGTTTGAAACAGGTTGAGTTACTGGTTTAGAACGACATGAGAGTGAGAAATTAATGACAGAATTATCATTTTACAGTGGTTCTTCTAAACCTTTGTACACAACAATATTCCTATGACTTCTTTAAGTCTTGCATGATTTTTCAAGGCATTTAATGAAAAAACGTACATTTGTTACTTAAAGTCAACAGTTTAAGTTTTAATCATTTACATAACTTTATCAGGTCTAGAAATCATTTTTAAAATCGGTTGCGCTCAAGTCACTTTGGTCAATTTAATTTTTCTACAGAATACTCAATGATTTTTTTTTTTTTTAGATTACATCTACATTATTATGAATAAAGGATGTGCATTGTGTTTTTTTTTTCTTTCTGTTTTTAATCAATTTTTGAAGGTGATGTAAACTGAATCATTATACAGTATGTTCTATGGTAATTCTACAATAATATAATATTTTGTATGCGTCATCTTTTTCAAGTCTCCCGCTGCGTCCGAAATCGTATACTGCTTAAGTAGGTACTACATTTAAAATTGAACGTACTATCCAACCTTTAAAACAGTGCGTTCTATACAGTATGAATGGAACTCGGACGTACTACATCCGCCACATTGATGCTGTCACGTGTCATGCATCGTCACAACAGTGCAACAATTTAAACTTTCAATAAGTCATCCGTTTATTTAGTTTTTTTCCTGAGGTGCTTACACTTAAAATGAGCCGCATCTCCACTTTCCGCCATTTTTTTTTATATGACGCCTCCTCTCCCGGTGCCTCATGGGATAGGAAAGTGTCCATGGTATGCCTATTATAGAATTTGGGCGGAAGCAGTAGGTCATCCGGGTACTTCTCGCCTACTGAACTGTACTATATAGTAGGGAAGTAAGCGGTTTCGGACGCTGCTTCATAGGGCTGGGCGATATATATCGCACGGTATTTTATGCGCATCTCATTAAGTAAAGACGGTTCTTTGATTAGCGGGAAAACTCCGTCAGCTGTTTTTAAAAGGAACGCCAGCTTATACACAGAGTCGTAGATCACCGAGAAGCTGCGCCACTGAATCACCGCGAAACCCAACCCTGGTCCTGAAGGCACCTAGCACTGTACGTTTTGCATGTCAATCAAGCACACCTGATTCAGGTCATCAGCTCCTTACTACAGACTCCAACACCTGAAAATGGTGTGTTGGAGAGGAAATATGCAAAATGTGCAGTGTTGGGAACCACTATTGTAGATCATTGAAAAGAACAGCTCAAAGCTGCAAGTGAACTCATCAGGAAAACTAGTACAATTTAACCTAGTAAAGAAAGCAGCACCTGCTCCTGTGTGGAGATGGTAGCCAGGTGACCCCAGTCGCTGTAGTGCGCCATGTACCGCGCGACTCTCGCCGTCTCCTCGTGCGGTGGAGGCGCAGCGACGCTGGACGGCACCTTCACCTCCTCCATCCGGTACGAAAACACACGGGACGCGGAGGACACGTCCTCGCTTTTCGATACCTGCTCGGGTTTCTTCTCTGAAGCGTCCCGGTACACAGAGGACGGATAGGCTGGTTTCCATATCCCGATATTATCGACGAGCACGGCGGGCGCTTCGTCGGAGTGCGTGTCCAGCTCTTCCTCGGCCGCATCACCGGCGACAGCCCACGACACCGCGCTCCGGAGCGTGTAACACTCGCAGACACACCGTAGCGTCGTCAGTACAGAGACTAGAGGAAGCAGCAGCATAGCGTTCACATTCACTCGCGCTGCGCCCTTTCAAACGGCATGTTTATTTCTCAACAAAAGGTGTGGCGTTACATGAGCTTGAAACTTTACGTCTGAAACAGCGACATCGGCTGGACCGCCTAAGAACCGCGTTAGGTAATCCTCCATCTCAGCCGTTTCATTTATCCCACTGTAAACACCGTTTCCTCCAAAACACTGGTGTAAAATGATCTTCCAATTTGCGGTCTCATGATTAAGGTAAATTTGCCAGAGAAACGTACACAATTTTACATGGTTAATATTAATGACACAAGAAGAACAAAAATCTATATTTTAAGTTGTATTCTGCCAATAACACAAATTATCAGGATATCAAGAATTGGGCAATTTTTAATACAAAATAGTGGGATAATTTACAATATATCTTTTAAATGGGTAACATTTAAAATACATTTTTGATCTTTTAATAATTTAATATTAATAATAATTCAGTCATGCAAAAAGTACCATGATGTCTGTAATTTGACATTCATAATGCAGTATTATGGTGGTAATTCTCTCTCTCTCTCTCTCTCACACACACACACACACACACACACACACATTGACTTTCACACATTGAAATTGTTTTATAATTTATCATGAATTATATATATATATATATCACATGTCCCAGATTTTGTAAAATGATTTTATTGAAGGAAGTTGAGTTTGTATTTTTAAATCCAAGCTCAAAGTAATTTGAAATATTCTTACAGTCACATAATTTAACATTTTAACCCGAAATAACAACTAACAAGTGTCAGAAAATCAACAGGCGATATGTCACAATACATACAAATTCTTGGATGGAATTCATGCAAATAAATAATTTCTCACTGGAAAGGAAATAATCATGAATAATTTTTTTCACAAAAACAATTAAACCTGAGAAACATTACATGGGAGACAGTGAATGGTTTTGTGTGGGTAGGGAAAACATGCTACCATTTATTTCTCTTCCTGAAATCTCAATCAGGTTGCTTTTAATTCGAGACTCCACTTGAATTTGTTTCCCTCCCCTTCCACCTTTGAGATATACTTTCTCAGTCAGTTCTGTTGTGCATTTACAAAATACGTTACCAGCAGCTGTTAGCCAGTGCTGCAAGAGAACGTGACTTTAATCTCACAATATAAACTTCTCCTTTTTGTTTGTTGGTGCTGATCTGCTGTGCATACATTTATACTTCACATGAAGAAATCGCAAGCAGCTCACATGAGGTTTTAGAAGACAAACACTATTAGGAAGTTTACTGATTGATGAATGAGCAACTTTCCCTCAGTAATATACATAAGAAATAGTGGTTCACTTCCAGAACACACTGCTTGAACTTCAAAGTCTACTGGGGGGTATTCCAGAAAGCTTGGTTAACTTACCATTTGGTAAAACATAACCTCTGGATTGATTGACCCCAAACCTGCATACCGGGAGTATGTCGGTTCCAATACACCTGATAAGAGTTAGTTTGATCAACCTCCTATTGGTTACCCAGAGTTTATGCGCAGACATTTTTAGTGGATCACCGATTTCATGAGTCAAAATGGAAAATGACAGTGAAAAAAAGGGAGCGGCATATTTCACAGAGGAGGAGCTAGAAGTTTGAATGCATGCGTATGAAGAATTGAAGCCAATAGTAATGCATAAAAAGCAATACAACTAAAAATAAAGACAACAACGGTATGTGTGTTTATGTTCAAGTTAGTTTGGGTGGGTTTGGTTCATTTCTAGCCCTGTTATAAAAAACAAAACTGTTACCGTCATGGAGAAAGACGTGTAGGGGAGCAACTTCTTGATATTCCCATGGCAGTGGAAGAATGTCAATGAAAGATTAAACAAAGTGAGACATGAGATTAAGTCTTTTAATTGAATGTCATGCTCAGAAATCTTGCATATATGTATACTCTTGTGGTCATGTATTTTAAGAGATTTGTGAGCTAGAACATTGGTTTAATTTAATGAAGAAGGAATATAGTTCTAGTACCCGGTTGGCAAATTAAAAAAAAAATGCACGGGATCAGTTTCCCCAGGCATTTACGATTAGCGGTAATACATTTACAATACTATAAATTGGTAATTGAAATATCTTCTTCACATTACATATTTAAAATAATTTTAACGGAAAATGAAACGTAACGGCATACACTATCCTTCACGGGGGTGGTGGGCAAGAGGGGGTCTCGCCCAGGGAGTAATTCCATGTAGAACCGCTACTGCACATGCCCACATTGTACAAAAAATTCCCTGACG
>JAUCMU010000151.1:4529803-4547208 GCA_032275025.1 Enteromius treurensis
TGCCCTCTGAATACATTGGGAAAAAACCCGCTCTCGAAAGACAACACAGAGGCTGCAATACCAAAAGAAACACTTTGAACACCACAACAAAAACAAACTTCGGCAAAACAATCGCCAAGAAGAGGTGGTGTTTAATGCTGCTGATTGACAGTGGCGTCAGTCTTTGGTTTTATCACATCTTCGCCTATATACTGTCATCAGTCCGCCATTTTTTCAATGCTGGAGCGTTTGTAGACAAGAATGGCTCTTAAGCGATGGAGGTTTTTTGTTGTCAGATGTAATAATGAACACAGCAGTCGCCAATTACTCCCTACATCTGAGCCGCTGAGGAGAGGGTTCGGGTCAGCATAGCTAATTAGCATTTAAAGGAACATGGAACAAAATGGCGTGCTGTGTTGTTTAACACTACTTTTGAGAAATGTTAACCAATGTTATATTTCATTAAGACCCTAAGAATCATATCAAACTGTGCAAGATGGGCATCAGATTGACCCCTTTAAGTAAAGATCATGTTCCAGATAGATATTTTGTAAATTTCCTACCATAAATATATCAAAACTTTTATGATTAGTAATATGCTTTGCTAAGAACTTCCCTTGGTCTATTTTAAAGGAGATTTTCTCAATATTATGATTTGTTTGCACCCTCCGATTCCAGTTTCAAAACAATTACACTTATTTCTGGTTTTGTGGTCCATAGTCACATTTAGCCCCAGGCAAACAGGAAAGCCTTATTCTTGTTCAAATAACCAATTTGACAGGTTGTTTACATAATGTATACGCAATGATATTATTAAACTGCATCTGATAATGATGTGAAACATGGATGTTTTACATGTTTAGAGCATAAAATTGTCTTCATCATCTCACCTTTTTACAAAAACAATGAGAAACCATAAAATTGCTTGGTTTCCATCTGCACAAATCAATTAATCAATCACTTTTATTTATACAGCGCTTTTAACAATACAGATTGTAGCAAAGCACTGAACATTATCAAATAGGAGAATAGAGTGATTGTAATATATAATGACAAGTTTAAACTGTTTATTTATCAAATGCAGAGACGGTCTCTGTAGGCAAAACGATTATAATCACTAGAAATCAGGTGTCCCCAACTATGCACGCTAAAGGCGACAGCGGCAAGGAACCAAAATCCCATCCATAAGAAAATGGAGGAAAAAAAACTTTGGGAGAAACCAGGCTTAGTTGGGTCCAGTTCTCCTCTGGCCGGACGCCCAGCACCTAATTTCCAGTTCAATATTAAGCACATGTCAGATTGTGCAAAGGGGGTATGTGTGTGTTTGTGTTCATTTGGTTTCAGTGATCTGTCCACGGAGCTCATCTAGGTGTTCGATGAAGATCATCTCTTTGTGTTGGTACACCATCTGATCTGGATAGGGACTGAGAAACTGAATAAGAAAGAGACAGACTAATATTAGTGTAGATGCCAATGTTTTTACGATGTAACGAGTACATTGTGTGTTAAGGGTGTGTTAAGAGTGTTCCTGGTTCCGGCTGTTATAATTAATGCTTTAATCTAGATTTAAACTGACAGAGTGTGCCCGCCTCCCGAACAGTATTAGGTAAATTGTTCCAGAGTTTGGGTGCTAAATAGGAAAAAGATCTGCCACCTGCAAGTTTTGAGAACGCAGCAGATGTGGAGGACTACAGTATAATTTGATAAGAGCTCACTCAAGTACTGAGGAACTAAGCCAGTACTGTCAGAATAGACGTCTATAAGATGTTTATGATTTAGAATGTATGTAAAACTGAAATCTTTTTTTAGACGGCAGATGCTTTCCAGATCAAGAGATCTTTAACAGACATCTTGCAGACGTACGTGTGTTATCTGGGTCAGTACAGAGTTGTACGTAAGTTCGATGCTCAGCTGCGTCATCAAACGATTTGCAAGTTTTGTTTGCTTTCCATGTCAGTTCACTATGTCGGTACAAATGACTTAGTGCTGTTCGAATGAATCAAACTTAAACGCACAATTTTTTCACAGATTTCATCAAAAAGAGTGATTAATCCACGGTCTGGCATCTCTATTTCTGATTCTAAGCGGCTAATATAAAACAAAGGCTACCTCATTAACATAAATATAAAACATGATATTGTTGCAAGAATATTGTCACAGAAAACATGATTCTCAGTCATTTCCATTGTCAGACAAGGATTTAATAGAAATATTTTATTGTCTGGGGTAATTTCACAGTGGCTTGTTAAAATGTAGAGCATAAAGTCATTTTCATACAAATTTGCATTAGGAAACATGCAGATGTAGTCATCACACAACATAAAGTACACCACCAAATCACACAAGCTAATGACTTTTATTTAATGCTCACTGCAAAACTACTCATGAATAGCAGAGGGCAGCATTACACAGCACATACAGGCTCTGAATTTGAGGTGAAGCTCATTGTCCAGTAGCACATCTGTGCACTTCACCCATAAGAGTTCCTCTGCTTTATGTTTTTTCTGGCAGCAGTTGCCAGGCCAACAGCAGGCATGGTGCGGAAATGATAATGGACAGTGGTCAGAATGGTAGTAGCTGTCAGACTTGTTTAGAGAAATGTCTGTCCCCTTCCTATTTCTTTTTCTTCCAACCACTAAGTTTGTGTTCTGCTAAAAGCATGAACGTAAGGCTACATCTGCTACAGGGTCTTGTTCATTCAGCATATTCTCCAGGCAACCAGAATAAAACCAGTTGTTTGTTCTTCAAAGCTTCAAGGCTTTTTTATTGTTCTGAAATGTGTAATATTGCGCATGCATTTCGTGAACTATTCCATATCACCTGCTATTAAACTGATTTTTCTGTAAGCTAGAGAAGACAAATGAGAGCGGGACATTGAGAGAAAGGGAGAGAGATGTGTGAATGAGCCATAGAGTCCGAGCGCCAGGGTGACGCAGGCGGCCGCAAGAGAGGGCTTATAAAATGTGAATCATCTTGCACCCTGTTTTTAGCCAAACCATGAAAATGCTGGAATGAAAGGGCACTTAATTTAGCCTCCTCTTTTTTAACTTTCCTGTGGCTGGCAATTCATGCATGGCAGAAAGTAGACCGGATTTTGGGAGAGAAGGCAATGGGAACAGTTCGGCCAGGGGGCGGCACCTTACCAAGCACTCAACTCTAGAGCCTATTAGTGTGCCCACGAAGCTGCCATCTTCAATTTGCTGTCCCAGAAGAGGTGAGGATAAGAGAGGAGAGACGTGGAGATAGCAGTGATGCTTGCTGACAAGTATCTATTGAAACAGAAAACAGTGCACACACAGTGCTGTGCATTTGCTTACATGACTGAGCTAATGTTTCCAAAAGGCACAAGTAAAGAGTGTGAACTAAACTGAACTTCATCTATGCTGGAACAATTTCTTTCCATGGTTCACAAAGGCCTGTACACTTACATCAATGTCATTCAACATTTGTGGACTTTGAGTCAGCATATTGAAAAACGTATTGTGTTTCAATGCAAAAAATGCATCTTGCTCACTAAGTGCTTGCAATCGAATCTAACCAGGTATGGCTAACAAGTATAGCTGAGCACTGTAAATAATTAAATTAAATAATGGACAGAAAGCTTAACATTTCATACTTACGTAGCGGTGAATGGAGCCTAGTACAAATATATTGTTTACTATAATTTGCTCTATTAGCAAGAATGATCAGGTTTATGTGACTTACCAATAGACAAAAACAATTTAATGCTGAAAAATTAAAATACTGTATAAAACATTTCTAGATTTATGATGTTTGTAGTAAAAATGTTTCATCACAATCTGTGATCATAGTACATTCTTATTTATTTTGCTTATCAAATACAGGTTAGAAATCATTGTAACTAGTTTACTGTATTACAATACCATTTTAGTAATTTATTTGGTTAGTAGTTTACAGTGACCATTGACAAACAAAAGCCAATAATTTTATTTAGGAAACAACATGTTTCCATCAGTTTTATTTTCCTCACACAGTTTTAAATTGGTTTATAGGCACAAACATTTATACTGTAGCCCCTTTATATTTAGAAAAGGGGTCAATCATCATAATATTTGACACCCAGGTCCTTGGCATCCAAACCTTTAAAAACCCCTGCATTGAAACTGTGCAGTTTCATAAGTGCTTACAATTCATTCTTAGTCAATTCCCCTCTTAGATCTCTCTGTGATGAGTGACAAATGTATGACTGCATATGAAGGAGTCAAGGTTAGGCTGGTAAGCATGGTCCTGTTTGCCGCTGCTGGACATTTTTACATGTACTGGCATCATTTTCCATATATATCCATATACATATATAGCTTATAGCTTATAACTTGAACAGTTCCTTATCAAAAAGCCTATGTCACAGGTTGTGAACCACTTTATTAGATGTTTCACCATTGCTTCCTATTTTGAAGACTCTTAAAATTAATAAATGAACCTTTATTTGTCCCTGTTTGCCATCTTTGACGTCACGGCTCAGTAGAGTCAAGGTTTTGGGATTAAGCCAGTTGGTATTGTCATTGTTGGTTATTTTCCTGTGGCTCCAAAATGAGTCACAAAACAATATAGCATGAGTGACTAGCTGAAAAATGTACCTTTTGCGGGGTTCTGCATCAGCTATGCAACTTTCATAGAGAAAAAAAGGTAATGCCAACAGATAGCTTTCTCCAGGTATTAGATCTTGGTGTATGTAGAGAGAAAGACCTCTTTAGTCCGTTTTTAATATTTGAAGTTCGGCGCCCTTCACTGCATCAGATTTTGTCTAGTACACATACACGCATCCAGCACTGAGTGCTTTCTTTATTTCATTCACTTCTCTTCTTTCCAAGGGTAAGCGTGTTGACAAATTAAGACGTGTCATTTCAATTTAAGGCATGCTGCACAACTGCAGCAATCTTTCCTTGAGCACATAACACACATACGCATACTCTTAGTGTATAATAAGCACTGTAACAGTGTGGTTTGCATTTCCCCATGTGCAATCGTGGAGAAGCCACATGAAAAGGCATTGGTATTAAAGGACAAGTCTTGGTTGGGAGGGATTCTGTCATGCAACAAGAGTGTGTTTTTCACTTTTTTCCCTCCGTTTTGAAGAAATTCATCCACCCCATTAGAAGGGGTAACCGCACATGAGTCCTTCTTAAATGGCCCTCGCCACCAAATTGCGAAAGAGAAGGGTATGGTGCTTTGGATTGTCCGACACTTTCATTAAGACTTAATTAGACATGACACATCTTTTTGATTACAGGACAAGCATCTGTTTACATGTGTGTGTATGTGTTCACAGGCTTGTAATCAGCGATTTAAGCCATAAATGTTAAATGACATGTAAAGGAAAAGTTTGGCCAAAAATGACAATTGTATCAAGCCCTTCAAAAACTGAATCACTTTCTTTTTTCTGAGCGACACTAAAGGAGGTAGAAGGTCCAAGCTTCTCTTATAAAGTAAAGGTGACTGTCAGCACTCGTAAAAATAAGGGTTCCAAAGGTAAAGAACCTTTCTGAATCTGAAGAACCCTTTTCATTATAGAGAAACTTTTTTGCAGTGGAAAGGTAACCTGGATGTTAAAGATTCTACATGGAACCATAGATGCCAATAAAGAACCCTTTTTGTTTAGAGTAAAGGTCAGATGTCAGGTAAATAATGACTAGTAATGAATAATATTTACATAATGCTACATATCTAGACGTCTCAAGTTTGCATGACTGATGTTTTACTTGACCTTTCTTGTCCTGTTTGGTTCCTTTTTACTTGCAAAGTGGACAACATGATTGATATTTTCATATTTTTTTGGATGAACTATCACTTATAATGCAAGGTTTGTGTCATCTGAAAAAGACTTTTAGTAGCTATCTTTCCTTGTTTAAAACTATAGTTTATCCACTGATGGCCTCATCCATCCATCCATCTGACCAGGCATTTATCACCTGCTGTCTGTCTTTCTTCAGACAAGACAGAAGTGCATGAAGACAAGAAGAGGCCATTATTACAGAGAATCCCAGAATAGACATCTTTTTATTATAAGCCTGTCCAGTGCTAGTGGTGAAGAAAAATTACAGGGAGTTCCTCTAACACATAAAAAAGGTTGCTGCGCCGAAAACCAGGAACCTCAATAAAGGTTGCATTAGAAAATCTTTAGTTTCCACTCTCCCCAAATTTTTGAGAAATCACTTCATTTCTGCCCGCTTTTTCATGTGCTTTGTTTTATGTTGAGCTGCAGCAGACTGTTTTGTGGCTTCTCTCTCAAGCCTGTGGAAAGAAAATACGCTCACTTGTGGCTTATTGGGATGCCACTCCTGAGCCTAACATCTGCTTAGAGGAAGATGTTGAAAGAGAGAGGGGTACGGCATAAAAAACCTGCTAATCTTGTGCTCAAATTCTCAGATTCATGTCATGTGTTGAGTTAAAAGACAAAAACAGCCTTTCTGGCTTTGGCGAGTGGAGATCACTGGGCCTTTAGATCTTGAGATTCCTTCATGATTCATTTGATGTTTTTGTGACAGACAAGTGCACATCAAAGATAAGTGGCTAGAAAATGTGTCCATAAACAGTGATTCACACTAGATTCTTGATTACATATTTAGTCACATCCTTAAACGCACATCTGTCACAGTGAATAATAGACAACAGATGGAAGAAGGTCTATAAAAGAAAAAAACAACAACAACATATTTGTTAATTATCATATCTTGACTTACAGTTACCTGCTTATCTAATAAAACATTCCTAGAAATTAATTTCACAGACAAGACCGTGTTAACAAGCACCACACAGATTTTACTCATTACTCCAGCCTGTTTGTGGCCATAAACCAGTACAAAAGACTGCAGAACTGTGTTCTGATCAACTGCAAAGTGGAAACTTCCCACTAATATCGGCATGTGGGGAAAGCGAGCAGTCTGGCGGTGACGCTGGGCATTGTGGGCCACTCCCTACATGCTGCTAATTGGTGTAATCACTGCAGTAATGAAGTATGGCGGTTTCTCCAAGTGTGATTACAGGTCGTCAGCTCGCAGAGGAAATGAGGGGTTGGGGAGCTGTGGAATTCTCTGTTATATGGGTGTTGGTGCTCGTTTACGGGATGTGCGCGTGAGGCGTGTGCTGTTGTTTTGACGTTGTCGTCTGACGGCTGGCTGGTGTCAGGCATTTGCCAGGGAAGTAAACAACTCACCCCGTATGGACACAGGCAGCCTTTGATATTCACGGACTTCCTTATTGAGCCTTATCGGGATTTAGAAATTCTTCACTTTTGACAGGACAATGTGGCGTGAGCGCGTGCATGTGCAGAGCGACGGTTTTCTACAACGCCGTGTGATGTGACATACACAGCTGAATACAGTATGTGTCAACTGTTTCCCACAAAGATAACATTTATAATCTGATGTAGCTCAGTGAGATTTGAGAGCTTTCAAGAGCGGGGGCAGTAAACTTAAAATCACTTTTAAACTTTTCTCACGCTGAAGAAAAAAAGAATGGCAAAATTTGATGATGGTAAACTGTATTAAATTACTGTACAAGGTCGTATCCATTGATGAGGGCCTATTCCACGGAAATCAGTAATATTTGGCTTTATTACCACTACTTTATAGGGATAGTTCACCCAAAATGGAAAATTGTGCTGTGTTGTTCCAAACCTGTGCAACTTCAGATATTTAGAGAATGTTGCTAAATAAACTGTTTTGGTTTCCAGTGATGTACAAAATATACCAATATGTCTTCTTTTGTGTTTCCCATAAGAAAGAAATTCAGTAAATCAAGTAAATGACAAGGCTTAACTATACCTTAAACTTTAACATTTTTGGTTACAAGTGGCTCCATATGGTTTCCCGGCAGGGCACAAATCATGCTGAATTCAGTCTTATGGCTATTTCTCCCAATTTAGAAGCAATGGTCGTTCTTTCCATGAAATCAGTCTTCATTTTTTTTAACCTTCCCATAATATGGTGTCTTCAGCGTAGTTTATTTTCCCTGCGTCTCCCAGGGAATCCTGAATCACGTTTGGTGTAATAATGATAAACCTGCTCTGATTCTACAGACCTGAACACAAACAGACATTTAGGACAGCTTACTGTCACCGTCATTGTTTTTACAAGTATATGATGGATGAAACAGTACATTCATCATCAAAGTCCAGAGCCAGATATTTCTGGAGAATCATTTTCCATCTTGAAAGTTGTAAAAGGGGTCTTGTTTCAAGGTTGTTTAACATAGTTAACCTGTCCTGTGGAGAGACAGAGCTTCCCACAAGTCCTGTTAACCGCTCTTTGGCCTATCCAGAGAATACTGACTACAGAGTGATGAAAGTTGGAGATAAAGTGATTTATACTTACACAAGCTATTACAATGAAAAAGTCATTGATGAAATGATGAACTTACAAAGGACCTTCACAGAGATTCTTTGACCAAAATGTCCTCCTTTGCTTATCTCGGTTGGGTCTGTAATGCCGAATGGATTTTTAAAAACGTAACTACAAACATGTATTTCTGTATGTTTACTGTAAGTTGGGAATAGATTGCCAGGGAATTTGTTCTCTGTGATCCACTACAGTCACACTTTTCCAACGGTCAATATTGACCTGTATGGTAATTATAACCCTTTTAACACTGCCGACCCAACAGGCTTACTGTCAACAGCTAGTGTTAGGGAGTTCATTTACTGTAGATTACATGATTAAAAAAAGAGCTTGGGATTTCTGTTTTTAACATAAATATTTGCCTCCCCAATCTTAGAAATAAACCAAATGGAATTTTTGCAGCAGTGTTGCAGAAGAACCATTGGTACCTTATAGAACCTTTCAGTGAACAGTTGTAAAAAGAGCCACATCTTTCTTCATGTGAGGAACATTTTCATAATCCATCAAACTTTTTCCCACTATAAAGAGCCCTTAGCGCAATGCAAATGTTCAATGGATGTAAAAAGTTCTTCACTGAACCAAAAATTACAGTAACACATTATTTAGTCCACTTTAGACAATATAGTGTGTAGTTTTGCAACTACTCTAAATTTCAACCATAGCAGTCAGCAGAGTATTAGTGTCTGCTTAATGTCTTCTAACACTTTATTTCCCCAACATATTGACCATGAGAAACTTTGCAAGTATACTGTATGTGTAACAGTCTACTCTGAGAGTTAGTAGACATGTAGTTGCAGATTAATGAGAATTAGCTCACATGTTTCTCTTGTGGTGTTTATAATAACATTTCTATTGATTCTTCTCATTTAAATGCAGTGAACTCACTTGTCCGAGTCCATGCTCTGCGTGTCTGGCTGTCGCAGACTTGTATTGAAACCGTGTAGTTCTCTGCCTTGTCAATCAATGGGTAAAAAGCAGTTAAATCTCTCTGTTAGCCATACATGTAATTATAGCTTGCCAAAATGTTACTAAATATGCCCTCGCTGGCTTTCTGGTTTTGTTTTTTCCTCCCCTTTCGCCTTTTGAAGGAGTTCTAATTGGTGGAGACAGTGTGTCAGGATTAGAGGCTGGGAGTTTTAAACCCCAACACCCCCCGAAACCACACACACCCCCTCCTGTTCCCTGCTCGGAGCTGTAGTACAGGCTCTGTGAGGGACATACAGGGCTGTGTGCTCGCTGTGGCTGGCCTCTCAGCACCTCTCCTCTGATTCTGCTCTGCACCTCCAAACCTAATTCTCCACAAAGGCCACAGTCAATATACCGCTACATATGACTCAACAGGCATTTCGGGGAATTGTCGTTTATTTTCAAATTCGACGGCTGTTGATTTGCTCAGGGCCCGGGAAGGAAATGTCTTGATTGAGCAGTGGAGATTAGCATAGCCAAAGCTTAAAGATGCATGCAATCTGATGTTGGGATGCAGGACTCGGCAGGCACTGGGACAGGTGCATGAGAGCAATCAATCAGCCTCTTTCGTCACCTCCTCCTGCTGGACTTGTCGTCTCTGTGGGTGCCTCATCTTACATGCTAGGTAAAGTTATTCTGCCCTCCTGTGCACAGTGCTGCTGCTGTCCATCCGACTCCAACTGAGCCAAGTCCGAAAAACACAGAATCCCCATTGTGTCTATGACAAAGCCTGCTGGGACCTGCTGATCGTTCATGTTAGAGCGAGGGTTCTAAAGTATGTGCATGTAAAGTATGTTATTTGAAATCCGTTAAACCGCTGGGAAATCAGTTCGGCGTCCATGTTTTGACACTGCAGCCGCAGGAAAATTGTCACGTGAAAGTTGATTGCAGAAGAACACACAGCCCCAAACTCTCCACTAGTGATGATCTAATCTGATCTCACGGCAATTCGTACAAATTCGCATGACCTTTCCTCTAAATCATATGTATTTTACGAGTTGGAATTCGTATGAATTTGTACGAATGACCTAAACCTAACCCCGCCCCTAAACCTATCCGTCACAGGGTTTTAGACAAATCGTACAAAATTGTACGAGTGAGGTTGTTCGAATTTGGGACCTCCTACGAATACGTACAAATTGGTCGTGAGACTGTGTTGGATTATCCCGAGCTGTGACGTCAAAGTTCACATGGAAAATATGTCAGTTTCACAGTTTTAGAGTCCTCAAAGAGAACAAAATGGCAAAACATCTATTGTCTTTGCTTGTACAGTGCTTGATACAATACACATTGTTTCAAAGCAGAGAACAACAGGAAAATAAGTGTTTCATAAATTATGAAATGACTTTAATTTCAGCTATAAGCAGCAGCTTTACAGAAGATGTTCAGCTCGATTTAGTTCAATGTTAATTCAGTTTAGATCGAAAGCTGAAATGATGAGAAGGTAATCAATCATGAAATGAAATCGATTCAGCTAAAAAGCAGTTCAGAAGATATTTTTCATAACATACACCTCAAGTTAGTTCAATATTGATTGATTCAATGCAGTTTAATAAATGCTAAGAGTGTTGCACAGTTCTTCAGAGTCTATACTGAATACAATATAGTGCCATTATATTGCTCAATTAAGTTTTAGTTTTGTTCTCACCTAGTAGTGTCGATGATATTTGAGAATATGTCTGGCTTTTATGCCCCAAGTAAGCAAGCCAAAGGCAACGATGGCAAGAAAATAAAACTCCATCAGTTGACTGTAGTGCAAAAAACTAGTCCCAGTCGACTGGCCTCTGTCTTATTCACTGTATATATTGGTTTACTGTACATTTACTGTGTAAAATAGCAAAATATGCTCAAAATAAAATCATATAATATTTTTTAATTATTAGACAATGCATTATAAGTCCTTGATCATGTGCAAAAGAAAAAAAAAACATTATAGTTTTCACCTTTTCTTGGTATTCCTGCCAAAGTTATTGAATTTGTCTGCTTTTCTGAGACATTGCATGAGTTGCAAGGTTGGATTTATTATAACTTTGAACAGACAAGCGTGATAGGTACTTCTATCACACCAGTCTCATGCGATACAATGTTTTTTCATGGTTCTGTGTATTCCCTATAGATTTACATTGAAGGAATTCTATTTAATTTTTCCTTTGTTTTCATAAACTGAGTAAAGGATTCTTTGTTGTGGCCACAAATGCTGAAATTGTATTTAAACCCTAATATTCTTGTAAAACCACATATGAACATTTCTCTATAATCAAAGCATCAGAAAAGGACAGAAAATAATAGACTCTGTGAGGTGTCGCTTAAGGCATGCCCTTTTTCCTTTTAACAAATGGCTAAATAGTCTCCATTAGCAAGGAAAGTCACTCACTGACCGCTTGTTTAGGTCCATTTCAAATGAAATCGAATGAAACAATATGAACAATCAGCAAAATCTCTGGGAGCCAGCTAAAGTAATTATGTGCTCTATACAATAAACACATGAACAATGAATGAGTGTGTTTGGAGTCTCGGAGTGTAAATATCACTCCCCTCGTGCCCATTGCTCTGCAGGACAGACCCCCTGATGGGCTACTGGAGCCGTCTGTATTTTTGAGGGACTACATGGAGTTTCCCATATTAAAATCAATCATTATAGTTTACAGTGAACACTGAAGCTTTTAAATACTGTTTATTATATTGTTTGTGATGATTATTCACCAGACAATCAACTCTGCTACAATCAAAGTGAATATTCTTACAAACTGTAAAGCTAACTTTAAAACATTACACACAAATGTAGAGACTAGTTCATAATTTAATGCAATTATGGAGCGATCAACCTGTCTTCCTAGGCATATGCTAGGAATAATTGATTCCAGGTTCACAAACCTCTTCAAGATGTATGACCCTCACATGTACATTAGACTGTCACACACACACTAACAGGCCTTTAAAATTATATCTATATTCTGCTGACTATATTGCCTCATAACTATTTCTGACTCTGAGTTCTTAGGAAATGGGGGTAAAACTGGTTGCATTGTGTTTGTGTGTGTATTTTTTCTCCTTCCCTTGCTCGTTTTTTTTCCTCAAAGTTGTTTTGCAATTCAGAGTTCATTGGACCAGAGGCTGTGCAGCTATCAGAAAGGAAAGGCTACGAGAGGCCAGTCCAGCCACTGATTGTACTGCTTGCTTGCTTGTGCTCTCTCACTCATTCTTGCCCTCTTCCCTTTATTCTACAGGTTATACATTTACAGACAACCTGTCAATAAATGTTCAAGCCGTTTGATTATGTGAACTTGTAGAGGTGATGCAAACCTGTCCGCTGAAATAAATACTGCACTGAGACTGAAAATGGGTTGAGCTTCAACAGTGTGTTCTCCATTGAGAAAATTTGCAGTACATTAAAATTTCTTATTGGCTATGAAATGGTATTTTGTAAGAACAGTACGTTTTCGTTTTTGTGATATTTAGATATCCAGCCTGATCTCACGGCAATTCGTACGTATTTTAAAAGGTGAAAATTTAAAATTTTTGCTAAATCGTAAGTATTTCACAAGCTGTCAATTGTGTGAATTTGAACAAATGACCTACAACTAACACCGCCTCTAAACCTACCCGTCCCTGGGGTTTAGACAAATCGTACATGTGAGGTTGTAAAAATTAGCCATCTCGTAAAATACGTACAAATTGGTCATGAGATATCATATAGCTGGATAAAGACTAAAAGACTATATATATATTTTACTTTATATAGTCATTTTGATGGTATTAAGGTCTGTGTTTTTAAGTTTTTAGGTTTGTAGAGACTCAGTTCACCAACTGAAATCACATCAAAGATGTAGGTTTTTTTCTGTCCTCTATTTTAGCTGAACCCATGGTCCTTGATTATTTATGCAAATCAATGAGTGCCGTCACTTTGTCAAAAAGCTGGTACAGGAAACACAAAATCAGGGATATATTTGACAATATATTAAGGTCTTATGAAGCGAAATGATCTCTCTGTGCAAGAAAATGAACATTATTTTAAACATCTGTAATTTCAATCCTTAGGCAAACAATCAAGCTTTCTGTCACATGACATATGCGTGATAACAAAAGCACACATGAACTGATGCCATTGTTGTTCAGAGAACAGGGGACATGTACAGAAAGTGAAATATCAGACATTGTAATTCAAATCAATGCAAATTTGCGAATCTAACTCGACTAAATAAAAGGAAATTGTTATACTTTTACATTTTCTCAATCAAAGCAAATTTAAATGTCGACTGAACACATAATCTCAAAACAGATTACAATGGATATGTTATTTGGCCACATGCTTGAGAAAAATAATCTAAGTTAATTGATTTTTTTATCAAACACTAACTCTCTAATTGACAGCACCCATTGACTTGTGTATTATGAATGACCAATAGCCATGGGTTCTGCTTAAAATCATAGTGTTTAGTGAAGAAACTCATCTACATCTACTGTACATGAAGCTGAATAAATTAACAGCAAGTTTGCATTTTTGGGTGAACTATTTAATAACAAAGTTACCCGCTGATCGGCACATGAAGCCACGCTATTTACCATTTTTTACTGACATTTGGCTCTTACCTGATAGATATCTCATGCCTTTCCAAACATTAAATGATCTAAAAAAAACTCATTGGATTGTTTAAGATGGGTTTAAACATCTTGTCTCAGCAGCACACCAGCAGCCACAGCTGGGTTGGATCGAGGCTGTTTCTTTCCAACACAGCTGTGCACTGAACTGACCAGGGCGCTCATCGCATTTGCCCTTTGAAAACCACAGTGGGGACCAAATCTCGCTCTCTTTCTCTCTCTCTGTCTGTCCTGCATGCCCACTCGTCAAACATACAGTTTCTCTGCCAGTCTAGTGCGGCCTTGCATCTCCTCTCTAAAAATACTATTAGCAGCAAAATACAAGGATTATATAAAAGCATGAGTATAAATGTATAAATATAAAGTGCATAATGAATGTATTGATATTTGCCGTTTCAGAGTTTCAGTTTCCCCAGGGAGTGGCGAACCAGAGCAGCCGGGACACTCTTTAAAGTGGTGCACAGGGATGTGGGAATGTGCGCTTTTAGTCCGGAGTGCTGAGCGATGCAAGTGATTCTGGCTCTCGCTCATATAACATCACTGATCAGTCCCACTCAGGCTATACCTTTAGTTTCCAGAACTTTCCACATGCATTCATAGGCTCAGATATTGAGGATTAGTTCACCCAGTTTTCAGGTTATTTCTGTTTATCTCTTCTCTCAGCCTTTTCCCCTCTTGTTCAATCTCTTGTTCAATCTTCTCGTTGTGTTCTCTTATAATGCCTTTGATTTTTTTTCCTCTTCTTTACTCTTCTCTAAAGTATATTTTGTCCAGGAAGGGTGTTTTTGTGAAGATAAAAGACATGTTGACTGAAACGTAGGAGACAATAACATTAGTCATTATTATTACTTCTGATTAAATGGCAATTCCGGTAAATATTGTTGTTCTTAGTATTAAACTAGCGTGATTAAACCCCCTGCCATTGGCTTTTGAAATCTGCAAAGATCACAGAGCGATGTTTTGGTTTCAGTGCATCTGTACGCTGCTCACTGATTGCACTTGCTTGTTTTAAATCGTTACTGATGACAAATTGTGGCTGAGGTGGGACTGTTAGCACACGCTAGCGCAAGAGTACCAATGAGTTCCAGCGGCTGCATGGGAGTTGCCATTATTACTTCCTTCAGATTTGAATCTTTTTGTGAACATGAAGTTTGTTCAATGAGTCTCCTCCACTTTCCTTCCTATTCTGAATTTGACTTTCAATTGTGAGTCTGCAGAGAACACCTCCACCCATATCTATATGCGGAAATAAAAGTTTGATCACTTATAGATATCCAAAAATGGTGGATTTTTCCACTCCATTTAGCCGGATAGAACAATTAATTTTAGCTCTTGGGTTGTTTATTAAGACATTAATTTTAACAAACTTGGTTATGTATATTTTATTAATTATAGTCCAGGCAATGTCTTCTGTATTGCTAGGATTTCTGTCCTTGCATTTATTTAAAGGGACAGATGGATACAAAAAAAGAAATAAAAATGCTATTATCATTTATTCACCATGTCATTATTTGACCTTCTGTCCTCTGTGAAACACACACACACAAAAAAAATTTTCTTTCTTTCCATACAATGAAAGCCAGTGCGCCCAGTGTTTAGTGCTTAACCATTGATATTAATTTTATTGAGAAAAACAGTCAAAATTCTTTATTTTTGAAAAGGTTGCTTTTTTAAATGTTTGATTTAACATTTAATTTAACATTCACATATTAATATCTTATGTTCACCAAAGCAGAATTTATGTAAACTACAAATACAAAAGCAGGAATATGTTATGAAATATTATAACAATGTATTTTGTTATTACAAATGTTTTTATAATTGTTTTTCAGTCTCATTTAATCCTTCAGAAATGTAATATGCTGATCAATTAATATTATTATAGCTCTATATATATATATATATATTATTTATTATTATTATTTTTTTTGGAAACTGTAATACATTTGTGGCACAGCGTTGAAATTTTATAAATGCCTGTGCTATTAATTTTGAGCAAATATATGAATGAAAGTGATTTGGTAGGCAGAAAGTGAGTTTAAGTATACAGTACATACGACAATGTAGAGCATGAGGTTGCTAAGCAATTATTTCTTAACAAAATAATTACAAAATACCAAAAAATCATATAGTGTGACCGGAGTAAATATTAGCTAACTGTAAATATCCTGATCATCTCTGTCCCTGTTTTTGTAAATCTGCTCTCCGTCCCTTACTTCCCTTTCAATTCCTTCCTCAGGCGAATGCACTATGGGAAAATTTACTGTAAGGCACTGGATATATACACAAACCATAAGGACAGAAAATGTGTCATGAATCAGATTGTGGTCTTTCTTGGAAAACCCTGAATGATATAAGCTCTCTCTGAGAGTAACAAACAGTCAGTCTGCTTTAAGGTGTATGTGTGTACACTGATGTGTGAGTGTGCATTCATCGCAGTGTGGTATTTTTGTCCATTATAGCCCTAAGTGAGCATGTCTGTGGTAAGACAGTGTTTACCTATGGTTAGATTAGCTATACTGCAGGCCTGTGGGTCTCCCTCTGTATATAGGTGAGACAGGGAATGTGAGGGGACCTGAAGACAGACAGGGAAGAGGTTAAAATTAGCAAAAAAGAACCACTATGTTGCAGTGCCGATCAGGCCGAGATGTGGCCATGATAATGAACTGATTCATCGTCACAGCATGTGCTAATGGCTTACTAAAGAAGAGTTGTGAAATGACAGTCTTTCAGGGAATGATGAAAGGATGTTGTAGTAATCCTCTGGTGTCCACTAAATCATTAAACTAAGGAAATAACCAGGTACAGTTAACCACAAACTGACTAAATCCTGTAGCAGTAGGCTGAAGGCCATTGCTAATGGGATGAAAGGTGGGAATGATTCTCGGGGGCCAACAGATCCAAGGAGACCCATAGTTTTTCCAGTAGGATTGATGTAGGCTCCAGTATTATAATTCATTTAAAGCCACATTAAAGAATGAAGGCGAGAAGTTTATGTGGTTAGCGAGTCATACTGTCAGGAAAGAAACAAAAATCTGCTCACCATAAAAGACAAGAAATGAAGGAGTATGAAAACAAGCAGTGTAGAAACACAACACAAAACCAAATTACTTTAAAAAAGAAAAAAAACTGTTTATCGAACAAGTTACCGTAACAGAAAACAGAAAAAAAAGTTTACCTTTTCTTCAGATCATTTAATTCTCACACAGTTCTACAAATGAATTCAATTTCTAAGGATCATTTGAACAAATCAGTATAAAATATAATTTAGCTGAAAAAGTTATATCTTGACAACTTTCAGGAGATTTTGTTATGGTAATGGATATGACCAACACAGTCTCACTCGTACGATTTCATATGATTTGTCTAAAACCATGTGATGGGTAGGTTTAGGGGCGGGTTATGTTTAGGTCATTTGTACAAATTAATACGAATTGGCATCTCGTAAAATACGTACGATTTAGAATAAATCGTATGAATTCGTACGAGTGAGGTCGTACAAAT
>JAUCMU010000151.1:4547308-4584748 GCA_032275025.1 Enteromius treurensis
GAATTGGCATCTCGTAAAATACGTACGATTTAGAATAAATCGTATGAATTCGTACGAGTGAGGTCGTACAAATTTGTACGAATTAGCCACCTCGTAAAATATGTACAAATTGCCGTGAGATCAGGTTGATATGACCGTGTTAATGTATTTAGTCTTGGTGGAATAGATCTGCTAAACTGCTGCTGAATTGCTGCTGTTGCTGGTTATTGCTGCTGCAAGCGAGTACAGGGACTTGCGACTGCCAATACTGTGAGTATTTTAGACATACTGCTGCCAAACAAATAGCATTTAAAATAACCCGCTGCAGTTCTATACAGGTGGAGCTGGGGAGGGTGGAGGATTTCAGAGGA
The DNA here is from genome assembly GCA_032275025.1 of Enteromius treurensis. Taxonomy (NCBI): domain Eukaryota; kingdom Metazoa; phylum Chordata; class Actinopteri; order Cypriniformes; family Cyprinidae; genus Enteromius; species Enteromius treurensis. The sequence continues at coordinate 4,547,659 of JAUCMU010000151.1, forward strand.
ACTCTGAAAGCTTTCTGAAAAAAAAGTCAACAAGCCATTTAAATGTGCAGCAGTTAGCTCATTGGCTGCATATGCAACATGAACCAATCAGTTTGTAGTAGCTTCTAGTTTAACACTGTGAATTTCATCAATTTACATGAACAATTTTCAGTTTCACATGATTTTAGAAATTATTGTGATATGCTGATTTATAGTCAGTGTTGGAAAAAGCTGCTTAATACTTTTTGGGATTTTTCAGGATTCTTTGATAAATAAAAACTTAAAAAAAAAAAACAGTTATTGTTCAAGATATTTTGTGCTACAATATACACTACTATTGAAGAAATTAGCTTGTGTTCCTCTAATAATTATTTTAACCTTTTTATTCATCAAAAAATAAATAAAACTTACACCATCCCATCTGAACAATATTTTAAATTAAGTATTAGGACTTAATTATTCTGAATACTTAATTAAATTAAGTATTAGGAAATCTTTTTAGATCTTACAACAAGCATCAACATCAAAAATGTGGGAAAACAGAATAAAACAGTAATGACGTGTGTGATAGAATAAGAAGAAACTATCAGAGAGCTTCAATAAGAGGAATCTAGATAAATACATAATTTTGTAATATTGGTAGAATCGGAAAATTACCAGAGAAAGATTTTAACTTTGGTCATCCTCATACAAGCACCACGTGTCGGAGCATGTGCGCCGTCCACCAGACCACATCTCCGTCCAGGCTTGTCTTAAAAAAGGTGAGGGGCCTAGAGAAATATACAGTCAGGAGGCCCCGACTTCCTACAGCTACAGATAGGCTACATCTACAGCATTAATGGTTTCCTTCCAGGCCTGGGCCGTGGATTGACAGAGAGATACAAACAGACAGGAAAAAAAAGAGAGACTACTGTAGGACAGATGAGAGTAGGATGCTATTCCTCCCTTCATCCGTGTCAGCCTGCTGCTACTGAAGCGTAGTGTGTGCACTTGCGCACACTTTCCGCTAGCTTGTCCCTAGCTCCAAGCAGGCACCCTCTAATTAGGGCTGCGGGCAGGCCTGCAGTCTTTGAAGCTTGCAGCAGCACCACAGCAGCTTGCCACAGCCGGGGTGACAGCGGCATCCCACAGAAGATCACGAGACAAACCCGTACAACATGGACACGCAGGATCTGTTCTGTCTTTTCTTCACTATTCCAGTTTTTGCGTTATTGCGCAATACTCTCTCTCTCTCTCTCTCTCACCTTTCTATTCTCCCTGTTTTTCTTTGTTCTTTTATCGTTCTTCTATACCAGGTAGTACCACATGGATGCTCGAATAATGCTCGAATGATCACTTTTAAGTGCAAAAACACTTGCAAAGGCAGGTGTGAGTACGTTTAAACAAACTTGACAGCTTCTGACATAATATCAAACTTAATTTCCCCACTCACTGAGACTTGTCTGTACTCTTGCCTTTTACCTCGGTCTTGCCTCTCAGCAGAAATTGAGGCCTAAAATCCAGGCTTTTTTGCTTGTGGGCTCTATGTCAATACTGGGCACTGGATGTTGATGTTTACCTTCATTTTAGCTGTTTAATCATATTGTCACAGCCTATTTAAAGGAAACAGGCTGTTAGCCAGTACACAGCTGGCAAGGGCAGCAGCGGTATAGTAAAATATAAATATAATAAGAACGTTTTTGAGCTGGTGAATCCATTCTGAGCAGTGAAACATCACCACAGTGACCACAGCTGTGGCATGCGTGCAGGAAAAAAGCAGCCCAGGCCTCTGAAGCCTGAGAGAAGAACCCAGTAGAACCAATAAACAGGCAGAAATGTGCAGCATGTGCCCTACTTCATTTTAAACGCTGCCATTAGCATGGATCACTCCACAGCTATTGGTTACGCAAAACAACACTGAACATCATCATCATCATAATAACGATCATTACGATTACGATTATCGTTATAGACCACAATCTTAAACTAATTTCTGGTGTATGAAACCCTTTCACTTTACAACACGCTGCATATTACAAATATTCCCTAACACAAAAGAAACTGAAACACTGAAACTCACCTTTCATCTCATCATCTTATATATTTAGCAGATAGTAAAGGTCACCACAGCCATGGAGGTTAGAGTGGTTTCAGCTCATCCGTGGAAAAAAAATAAATAAATGAAAAGTCGGTTTCAGGTCGGTATGAAGGTAAAGAGAAACATAGAGGGGGGAGGTCCCACAGGCTGCTATTGATGCATTGAGTTATTCAGGGCTCTTGACTTTAGGCCTCAATTACAGCCATTTGGCAGGAGCACTAACGTGTGGAGACGCGGCTGTGGCGAGTCCGGTCCACACTGCCCGACCCTGTGCTTGTCCCCTGGGCAGTGCTTTGTTTTTTTAGCAGGCGGCTAGCTCAGGCTGCTTTTAGCCTCTGCTTTTATACATCTCTGGTATTATTTTTTTCCCTGCTTGCTCCAGCTGTGACTGCCCCAACCACTCCTCGTGCTCCACTGCATGTGGAGGAATGGAGTAATCGGACATTGATGCTGCACAGCTCTCTGCATGCATGAATGAATTCAGCGACATCTTCTGTCTCTGCTCCATACAAAACAGAGGCCTCCAGAGACTTTAGAAGAGAAGTTGAGATTCACGTGCCCCTGCAACTACACCGTCCACAGAAATGTCATCTGGTATAGGAATTTTAGCAGGGTAGTGTCTCAAATGCAGCACTTATGTGTTTCAGTGTGAATGCTATGATACAATGTGGAACAAAACTATTTAAAAGTTTGCATAATGGGACATACCATTACTCTAAAAAAAAAAAAACTGCAAAATTGAAGCTTGTCAGTACTCTCAAAGGGATTTCTTTGTACCTTATTCAACCCTGAATGTTTCATTTTAGTGCCTTAAGGGTATATGATTCGGGACAGTGCACCCTTATCCAGCTTGCAATTCCATGGCAACAGTACCCTTACTTGAAAGATGTGGTGTAGCCTATGCAAGAGAGTAGCAATTAATGTCATTTTTGCACAAAGAAGAAGACATGTGTGAAAACGTGAACAAGCCTAGAATGAGAGATTCCACCTCTCGTGGTGGACAATAAAAAAACAAAAAACATAATTGCATACAGTACTGTGCTGAACTGAACCATACCACTAAGTGAAAGAGCAATAACGTACTAATATTTACTGTTTATGGAGTATAGATCCAACCTGCCCCAACAAACTTGCCTGTAAGTTTCTAGCATGCCTGAAGACCTTGATTAATTGGTTCAGTGTGTATAATTAGGATTGGACCTAAACTCTTTGTGATAGAGGCCTTTCGGGAGCAGAATTGGACAACCCCGTTTTAGGGGTAGAAAAGGTATAAAATTGTTCCTTTAAGGGTACTGCCCTTGTGACAAGCGGTTTTATTCCTCAAAGTACAAGTTTTGGAAAGTGTTTGTTAAATTGCCTTTGGCTTCCAACGAAGATATTTAGTGGTGTATGGAGGCTGTTAAGACCCTTTAAGGTTTATCATCCAGTTGGAGGGCACTGCCCCTCTTTGCCCTGAGGTTGTTAGGGACAGCAGGAAGTGGTGAGGGAAAAAAGCTGCTATTACCTTGAGGGGAGTGAAAGAGCAGCTCACAGAACACCGAATCCCACCACAATCCACAAGAACGCCATTCCGAAGAACGAAAACAACTAAAAACAGAGTTGTTTACCAGTTAATAGTGGAGAAACACCAAGTTGCCCATGCTCTTTCTCTCTCTCTTTCTCATTCTCCTCCTCCCCCCCGGCACTCAAGCTCCCTGTCCCTCCTGCACACCCTTTGTTGGTTAGTTCCGTGGGTAGCCCTGGTGCCCATGTGAGAACCCAGCAGACCCAGTTCACTCACCCCACTGACAGCAGATGAAAGGCTCTCTGGCTGGCATTATTTGAAAGGCACCCATCTCCCTCTGTTTTGGCCCGGGTGTCCTCTTATTTCACAGGGCAAATTAATAACTCTGCTACATCAATGGACTCTCACTAAAAGAGCCTGGGTTGGCGTCTGAACCACTGCCATCGCCTGGTTGACGGGGAACAGCCGCTGCTGTGTTGCCTTTAAGGACGTGGGCTCTTTTCTTGAGGGCAAAAGGGATTTCTGACTGGATCTGACCACTTCTGAGGCATTGTCAACAGCCAAGTTCAATAGGCAGGCCTGCAAGGAGCCATGTCTTTATTTACATCCATCAAAGGGAAGAGGACATGCTCAGTGGGATCCACACGCTCTGTAATTGTGTCTCTGTGATCTCCAAAGTCAAGATGCAAAAACCCGAAAACAAGTTCATCCACTGCATTCCATTTATGCACGCTGGGATTGCTCAAACGTACCTGGTTCCCATGAGGACTTGGGTACCCGTAGATAAAATCATCTCTCTGTTCTTCAAGATTTCACTGACTGCAACTCATGGAGTGCTTATTTCATATTAAGAATATATTTGAGTGAATGTGTGTGTTAGGCCTCGAATGGACTGACCTGTGGGGTTCCCTGTGGTCCTACATGGGACAATCAGTTTGGAGAATATATGGGTGGGGCCAGTTGAGCTGAGAGTTCAATATAAATAGCCATTAAATAATTTAATGATTGATTAGAGGAACAGTGGGCCAGAGTGGTAAGAATAAGGGATGGGTAAAGGTTTCACACCAAATGGTCAAAGTGAAAGTGAGTTTGATTGGAAGAGTGACATTAGTGTTTTCCTCATCTGCTCAATTACTCTCTTTTACGCCTTGTTCCAAATGAGGAAATACCAACCCCGAAACCTAAAATACTTTGATATTTACAGACATAAATAATAAAAAAATAAATCAACACCAAACACCACGTCTGTTAAATTTGCTTTTGAAATGGGCACAAAACCACTAGCCCCTTTCCGGCAAATATTTGCAGAGCTAATTTTGAAGACTTGGATCTGTTTCCTTTCCCTCATTTAAAGAGAAAGTGAACAGACTTCGAGTGTCATGGATATATCTGTTCTTAAGGTGCTGACCGCTGGCTACCTCCACACAGTCATGACTTGTGTAAGTGGAGCGTCTTCTCTCAGTGCTGTAGAATAGAGCTGCTCCTGTGTAACAGTCTTCCAAGCTATATGCTGCCGTCTTTATAGCAGCTTCATCTTCAATTAGAACAGTGAACCCCTCATGCAGATCCCCACCACTGCCCATTACCTCAGCGCAGGCCGGCACACACTGGAGCTCTGTTATTTACTATCTGATACAAATAAGATCCATTGAGCAACTGATGTGAATGGAACCTAGAACTAGCTGTAATATACAAACCAACATTTTTTTCAGCTCATCCGAATTTTCACAATGCATAAGCTAAAATGTATGTCCATGAGGGTCAGGGCTGATAAGGATGCCCAGGATGACAAAAGAGGAAAAATGTTGCGATGTAATGATTTTTAAAGTTACACATATTGAGAGTTATTTATTCCATTTGATTTCAAATTAGCATTTTTCATGGTCTGACTCATAGTCATGAAGGTCTAAGGGATCACATGACAAAAATGGCTTCCTACCTATTTGTCATACCATACTGGATTTGATGTGACTGGACAAATGAGCATTTTTAAATATTAATATATTAATATTTACTGCTCTTATTTCTTATTTTCTCTTATTTCTATAAGGTGACCATGATTTCACCAAGTACAAGATGTTCCTGGATCAACCAATCAGATTTGAGAAGTAATTTTTCAGGAAATATCTGTTTTAGGCTTATGATCAGGATTAGGTGCTTCTACAACCTTGTTTATCAGCTATCATTTCCCACTGATTTTAGGAATTAATTTTGGGTAGGGTCAGGTTTAGGGGTAGGGATTGGGATAGATCTATATTTTTGGACCTTAATGTTCATCCAGAATCAACAAAACAAATGTTAATCCAGGGTTACATCCAGGGCTAAATCTGTACACCACCTTACTTTTGTGTAATATTGCATGACCTAATATATCAGGACAATCACTTGTCTTTGTCTCATAAGCAACGTTGTTACACCTGTCTCCAAAAATGAACGGCCTAAACAAACGGGCGTCTCCAAATCAATAAATGATCACTCATTCAAACGACTGCGCCAGGTTCTAGTCTAGTGTGTTTCCTGAAGCGTATCAATGTTATAAAGAGGTAGGGGAGGGCAGCAGACGCTCGCGTTTGTTTGAGGAGCAGCCAGGCTCGTTCTCTATTTGTAGATCTATGAATGGGAGAGTCTGAGTCCACAGTTCTTCCCCGAGACTTGTGTTTGCCCAGCCAGGCGCTGTGAAGCGTTAAAGGGAGCCGGTGGGTATACGACGCACCCAATGTGACCCATGGGGAGGAGTGGCAGGCAGGGATAGAGAGGGGCAAAAAACTGGCAGGGTGCGGTCTCAGTTCGCAGGCAACTCAGATCACTTGACGTGCGCCAAAGGACGTGCTCATTCAAAGACAGCAGCCGCAGCGGTCTCTCCGACTCTGACAGCTCTAGAGTGCGTCGGAGTCACCCTGTATCTCGCGCTCCTAGAATCTGTTAGGTAAATAAATGGACTTGCCTGCTCACTCTCATTTCGGTGATTTTCTCGAGAGACCAGCGTTTCGCATTCTATGGGCACTGAACACTTGGTATCACTGGATCTTTTCTCCGGCGTCTCTTCATGACAGCCTCTGCGTAAAGCGCCTTTTACGCACGGACGATGGCGAGGATAAGGGTGATAAAGAAGTAGAGGTTTTGTCCTCCCCATCTTTTACCCCGTGGGGGGGGAATAAGGATCTTCCGGGGGGTAGTTTCTCACTGAACGGCGAGCTGTGCCACCGTACCACTCCGTGTCGGAGTGCCCGGCGGGTTGGGGTGGAATGCGTCTCCCCGTGGTGTTTGGGCTCCTCGTCGGCTGCGCCCTGATTTTCGCACCTGTTAACGAGGGCTGTGGGCCGGGGAGGGGACATGGGAAAAGGCGGCCTCCAAAGAAACTGACACCCCTTAATTACAAGCAGTTTAGTCCAAATGTAGCCGAAAAGACACTGGGAGCCAGTGGGAGACATGAGGGCAAGATCACCAGGACCTCGGAGCGCTTTAAAGAGCTCACACCGAACTACAACCCCGATATCATCTTCAAAGATGAAGAGAACACAGGTGCGGATCGACTCATGACGCAGGTGAGCGACACTTGGATAATGCAACTCGAATGAATTTAATTATCTGCCCATTAGAAAGACAATCAGTGGCTTTGATTCGATTGCGAGCGCATTAAACCTGTTGCTCAGCGGTGTGCCCTTTGCTCAGTCCCACCGACGCGCTCCTATCGATCTTCACAGCTTTCAGAGCAATCGATTGCTGACAGCGGGTTGTCTCTTAAAATCGCTTAATAATAAAGCTTCTTCGATAGCTCTCGGGTTCATCAGAGAATGTTATGTTTTTGAAAAACGTACGTTTGAGTTCTTGAGTTGGCTGCATGGTTCTTTGGGAAGTTAAAAAAAGTTATTGATGTTACGTTGCTTGTCCTTCAGATCAGCCTATTGGTTTCTTAGTTCTTCATAGCAGAAAACTGCTTTTTGTTTGTTTACTAAATGAGTAGAGAATATGATGTTTTGTGATGGTTCTCTAAGGAATTTACAGATCATTCCAGGAAAATCTAGGACCTGTCAAATATGTTCATGTACACTTTTATGTACAATGTGAATATTTCGCTGTTATGCAATAGACCTAAATAACGTGATATTAAATAAATAAATAAATTAAATAAAGTGGTTATTTTACCCAATGCGAACGATATAAAAATATTTTTGATGTAAAACTTTACCAACAAAAGCTCTGAAACTAACGTTTTGTCTTATTAGTCATACATGGAAATAGTTTCACTAATAAGTAAACTTTCCATTTAGTTTGTGGTTTATTTAAACAATTTATAAATAAATGACTCCCGGATCTGAACTTATGACTTTTATTTCCTTTCCAAATAATGAAACCGATATTGCCTGAAATTGTGGTTAGTTACAATATATATTTGTGCTTTGAAAGCTTAATGTTTCCATGTTGAAATATGAATTTGCTGTTAAAAGCGAATTTGTCTTGTGTATTCTAAAGGGTGGTGAATGTGGTTAGGTTAAATGAGTAAAAATGAATCACTCAACATATTGTACCTTGGTCGGCGAAAAATACCTGTGGGATGGTAAAAATAAGTCAGCATATATTTGAGGGCTCAAGCATCACTCAGTTCTCCTCATGATTCAATAATTTGACGTTATGTAATGTTTTACATGGGTGCTTTTGAAAACAAACTCTTAAGGCATGAAAGAGGTGCCTGGGTTATAAACAAAAATATGGCATATTGTATGACGTGTTAATGTGGAAAAACTGAGATTACAGAAATAATTTTAATTAGTTAATGTAGGTATAAATTGTCATTTATTTAGGAAAGCAAAAACGTATGGTGGATGCATGTATGATACGAAACAGCGTAAACAAATGGTAAAAAGTTAAATGCTATTTATTTGTGGTGTTATAGCCATACACTTCAACTCACTAAAGAGGTGATCCTGGACTCTTTAAAGCATCATTTGCAGATCTCTGGATATGTTTTTATTTACCTCAGCAACAGAAACCAGTGTTATTTGCATCCATTCTGCCTGTCTTCCGTCTTGACCTGTGATGTAAGTGTGTGTGTGATTCAGTCTGCTTTGCCCTTTGGAATTATAACTTGTCTTGTTTGCGTGTTTCTTGCAAAATTCCAGTAAATACAGGCCATCATCTTCCACGTGTGTAACCCAGGTCTAAAAACATCTTTCCTTGTTGCGTTCACAGCGCTGTAAAGATAAGCTGAACTCTCTGGCTATCTCTGTGATGAACATGTGGCCCGGGGTGAAGCTCAGGGTGACCGAGGGTTGGGATGAAGACGGCAATCACTTTGAAGATTCGCTGCATTATGAAGGAAGAGCTGTCGATATCACCACCTCTGATCGCGACCGTAATAAATATGGCATGTTGGCACGTCTTGCAGTGGAGGCCGGATTTGATTGGGTCTACTATGAGTCTAAATCTTACATCCACTGCAGCGTCAAGTCAGGTAGGTCTTAAACTATAAATATCACTCTGTTTATTTACAATACAGCTATATGAAGCGTATACAGAGTAATATAAAGTAACATTCAGCCACAGACTTTAACTTCAATAGTCTACATTTATAGTTGAGTTCACTGCATCTAAAAGGGGGAAATTGTGTGATGTAAAATGGTAGAAAACTCTCCAGTCTGGTCTCTGATGTTTGAATTAAGAAACTCCAGACTGAAAGGTTCATATTTGTTCAGTGTGCGGTTAAATCAGGTGTGTCTTATTGTGGTCATTTCTCATTAACTTGGGTGAGATAAGTGGTAGACCTGGGATGAAGGTAACAACAGGTAACAGACCACATCATTAAACCTTAAACACCTGCCTCTACCTGAGTCACCAGAGACCAAATTATTGGCCAGACAACCAGGAAAGTAAAAGTGCACCAATTTAGTGCTTTATTGTCTGTTCTTCTCTTTTCACCTGCATTTTCATTTAATGCTAAATTACCTCTTGCATGCATTTTCTTCTTATTTTAAGATAATGAAATAATAATTTAATTTAACACACATCCTTACCACACAAACACACATAAATGGAACAACAAAAAATGCGCCAACAAAACCCAGCAAACTAGCTTCATGATACTTCTTTCTGCAAATGTTTTCGGGTTTTTGTGTATCTCATCACCTATAAGAATCTGGGAGTTTTTTTTAACATGGTAACTTACTCTACTTAAATCAGTTCTTCATAGTTCATCAGGTCTTCTTGCTTAGGCGGAGCAGGAAAAACTCTAAAGGGTCTGACTATAAAGTATGTCTATAGAGTATTTCTCCACTAGAGAGAAATGAGACCTGTGTGTGGACATATTTGAGGCCCTTCTGTTATCTTTCTGATAGAGCATGCAAACACAAGCAAGACCTGTTGTCTACTTCTGCTTTATCAAAGTCCTCTATAGGTGTGTTCTTCAGCTGGCTTCTTCAACTGTTATTGCAAGGTTTCAGGCATGTACTTTAGGATAAAAAAGAAGAAAGATACAGTTAACCAGAGATGATATATACTGTAACATTATGGAATATATAAAATATGCTTCTCAGAACTCAAATATAAACGAAACAGTATTCAATTTGGAGTTGCGAGCACACACACATAGCTAGAAGTGCAAGATTATTATAGGTGTGTGTTAGTGTAAGAGAGAGAGAATGTGCCTTAAGAAGTAGGACTGGCTGCTAAAGTGCTGTGAGATGATTAACCAAGCTCTTTGTTTTCCAGACGGCAACTCTGTTGTCCCCTTTTCTCAGATCTCTTATCTCCGCCTGTCTTATCACCTGGCCTTGGTACTTACCTTTTCCAAATATTTGTGTAGGACTCAACAGAGACTTAAGACTCATTCTGTTTTTTGTAATGCACACATCGCTACAGACCCCAGTCACTTCTGCTGGACAGAAATCATAGGGTGCTGGGATTCAATCAAGTGGTTATTTATTAGCTTTTATTGCATTTTTACCTGCTGACTAGAGTCGCGTGAAAAAACCCCAACTAATTAGCTTGAAGGATGGCGCTTCAAATATTTGCCTTGTTATTCTGCCACTGCTACTCTTGGTTTGATTGAATTTTTATGGGTTTACAATGAGAGCGGGAGCGTGTTTGTGCTGGGGCGTGTTTATTTTAAAGATTGAAGATTAATCTGAAGAAGGCACTGTGCTATCTGAACAATCCAAACCCGAGCTTTAATAAACACACGAGACCTTTGGAATTAGTTCAGGCTACTGTGCAGAGAGAAAAGGGACAATTTTATTGTTCGTTGGTCATTGTATTCTCTCCGTTTCTCTTTCAGAGCACTCTGTGGCTGCGAAAACCGGCGGCTGTTTTCCAGCATCGGCTCTTGTCACGGTTGAGGATGGAAGCGTGAAGACGATGGACAGCTTGCAGCCTGGAGACAGAGTACTCGCTTCTTCAGAAAGCGACGGAAGCGGGCCGCTCATCTACAGCGAAGTCATCCTCTTCCTAGACCGCGACCCTTCCGCAGAGAAGCAGTTCTATGTCATCGAGTCGGACTCAGGTGCTGAACTGACCTTGACGGCGGCGCATCTCCTGTTTGTATCCGAAGGGAACTGCTCAGGGCCAGTAGCAAGTGCAGAGCTGAAGTCTGTATTTGCTAGCAACGTGCTGCCAGGGCAGTGTGTGGTGTCCACACGAGGACAGCAGGGACATCTGTCCCGGGTCACTAAGATCCGAATACAGGAGGACAAGGGGGTTTTTGCGCCGCTGACCCGCCATGGTACGGTGGTGGTAAATGGCCTGGTTTCCTCCTGCTACGCGGCCGTGGACCAGCACTGGTTGGCTCACTGGGCTTTCGGCCCTCTCAGGGTACTTTATAGCTGGGGAGGGACAGTTAGACATCAGGCTGCGGGGATACACTGGTATTCCTCGCTGCTGCACTGGGTTGGGACTCGTGTGCTGGATCCAACACACTTCCATCCCTGGAGCATGATGGACAACGACAGATGAAAACAAGCGAGAATGTCACTCGAAAACAAGTTTTGGAAGGATCTAAAAGAACGCGAAGCAAGAAAGTCCTGGAATGAAGAACACAATCAGTTATGACCCCGAATAGACCCTAAAAGACTAGAAAGGATGCAGCTATTCTGTGGGTTAAATTGATCTTTAAAACCCATATTTAACACTTTCAGATGGGTTTCCTATACTGCCTACACTGGAACACTATCACAAATATATCAAGACGCACACATTTCCGCTCAGATATCTCCTATTCAGTCTCTTTCTATTTCACTAAACATATCGCTATAGGCATGGAAGTGAGGAAACTATAGATGAATTTGCTTTATACTCAGGTATGCAGTGACTCAAGCACAGGCAATCAGACCAACGCGGCCTGATAAGGTTTGAGACGGAGGAGGAAGTTGTGTTAGAAAAGAAATGAGAGTTGAAGGTACACACAAACACACCCATAGAAGCATACAGTACACTCTTCAACTGGGTTAAGGCCTTTAAACATCAGGAAAATGTACTTTCAGGTCTAGAGCGGTTTTGCTTTCATTCATATGATTAGTTATATGGTTCTCACTGTAAGCGTAGAGGTGTCTGTCCCAACTTAATCAAGTATTTAATGGTCACATTGTACACTGTATTTCTCCATCTAGCATACATAAGGGTGTCTAGTACTTTTATGAAGGCTTCATTCAAACAAATTAAGAGTTTACTCTGTGCAGTGTGTAGCAATGTTTATGCCAGTTTATGTAGTCCTTATGTGTGCTTTATGCAGTAATACTCAGTTTCCCATACAACTTACTGTATTTATCTGTTTTGTGGCATTATTTACATTTTACTTAAAAGATGTCAGAAATTATATAATATTTGTAAAACTATTTAAAGATCTATTTTTCAGAATTAAAGATTATGGAAATACCTGGCTTTGTCTTTCTTTAGTCTCCTGACTAAATTTCTGTGGAACTCCATGCTAAAATGTATAGAGTGTATTAAAAGAGTGCATTAGTGCTCGGACACTTTTTTTAGTGGCTGTTTTTTTTTCCAATAGGGATTTAACTCGGATATAAAGACAAAGGTACAAGACTGTGTACTTTATTAAATGAGAGAAAGAACTACAATTACAGGTAGCGTTGTGAGTGACATAAATTTTGTTAATTACAGCTATATAATTATGTTTACATAATATATGTGCGTGTGTGTGTACTGTGTAAGTTTATTATGTGTGTGTATATATAAATACAAACACATGTATATATTTAAGAATATATTTTAAAATATTAAATATATTTATATGTATTATACTATATAAGAATATAAATATATAAATGTATATGCATGTAAACATTTCCAAAATATACTGTGTGTGAGTGTATATATGCATGATAAATATAAACAGTATACACACGTTAACAAAAACTTTTATTTTGGATGTGATTAATCATTAATTGTTTGACAACACTAATATATATATATTAGAAATTTGTAAGTGTTTTAAGTATGTTATTAGTGCTGGTTCATGCAGTGGACAGAGAATCATACTGTGATTCTCCCATTGGAAGAATTTTCTGCAAGGTATCATGGGTAATGTAGTTTTCCCACTACATATTCCAAAAAGGCATACACCATCCATTAAGAACCTCGAAGCTCACAACATATCTTCTTTAAGGTGTTTTAAAAATCATTTTCACTTCCAGAACTTCACTTCCGCTCTATCCAGTGGTCCCCAAGCAGGGGGCTGGGAGCCGCGAGGTGTCCTCAAATCAATATATTGCAATTCATAAACTACTATTAATATTAGTTGTAATATTTCTTTAATATTAATAAAATAAATCAATTTAATTTAAATTATTGAATAAATAAACTATGAAAAATCTAAAATTGTGTTAATTAATTAGGGGCCCCTTGAGGCAAAAGGATTGAGAATACTGGATTAATAAAAAAAAAACATACTACTATTAAAAAACATAATAAAATTTACTTCAAGAAAACCAGAAGTTAAATACAAAAAAAAATAATAATAATAATAATAAGATGGCGTGAGCTGTAAAAATTCAGCCACTGCTAACACCAGCATACTTGTCCGGCAATAGGCTAGACATCTCTGGTACTGTCACTACCACCTCTTCAACAGCTGGACTTCTGCAGGCACAGAACGGGACGGTTCTCAAGACGCTCAGGTCCAGCACTTTCATCACAATTGGAGGTGGGTCATACACCACGTCTGGACTATGGCTGTAACCCTGCTGCTGGTCGGCCAGAGACAGAATCTTCTTTGAGCCTTGACGTCGCACAAGACCCCTCTCTGGCAAAGTCCCTAAATATCAAAAATCACAGACAATTAATTCGGGGGAGGATTTGTCAAAAATCCTGAAATAAATATTCATCACAGTTTTAAGCAGCACAATTTTTTTTTAAGCATTTATAGTATGAAGTGTTTCTTGAGCAACAAATCAGCATATTAAACTGATTTCTGAAAGATCATGTGACACTGAAGACTGGAGTAATGATGCTAAAAATACAGCTTTGACATCGTAGGAATAAATGTTAAAGAAAGTGTTACAATTCAAACAGAAAACAGTAATTGTAATAATTTCACGATATTATTGCAATTTTGATACTGTTAATAACTGCAGCCTTGTTAGGCACTTCTTTCAAAAGCATTAAAATACATTCTTAATGGTAGTTTGTTTCTGTGTAGATTTACCTGAAACCGTGTTCTCTAGAAGAAAAGCCAAAACCCCCACGAAGAAAACAGGTAGGGTTAAAAGCGACTGGAGAAAAACATCCACAATGGGTACACCTGAAAACAAAGACATGAAAATTCATACAATCATGTCCAAATTATGTATATAATGTCCTTTAATAAGGCAGTTGCATTATACCATACTTGTTTGTATAAACCCAGAGTGAAGTCTGAACCAGCGTGGCAGTGCTAATGACATGAACACTGTGAAGCCGATGTTGAAAATGTTGCGCCCTGAGTCAACATCTGCATGTTGGAAATACGTTATGCCTGTTGCTACGGTAAGTGCATAGGTCACACCGAGTACAGCACCTGAGAGAACAAGAGCATTCGCAAACATTTAGATTATGAGTTTAGTGCTCCAGTCCTAGCAAGCTCATCGGGCTGAAACCATAAGTTGACCAGATAAAACTTGCACACACCTGATTTGTGTATACAGTCAAGAGATATAGTGGTAGAGAATGAGTTACCAAGATGGAAAATACACTACGGGTCAAAACCTTGGATTTATTCATTTCTTGTTTGAGAAAAAAATAAAGATTCATATACACATTGAGGCTGCATTTATTTGATTAAAAAATACAGTTGTGAAATAACTTTATTTAAAAAAAAAAAGTATTTGAATATATTTCAAAAAGTAATAATAATAAGAAAAAAAACTGATAATAATAAGAAATGTGTCTTGAGTAGCAAATCGTGTCATGTGACACTAGAAAATCAGTTCTTCCATCACTGGAATAAATCACATTTTCAAACATATTGAAGCTATTTATATTACTATTTTACAATACTATTAATTTTATTGGTGACAATAACATACTTCTTTGAATAGAAAATCTTAACTATTTCAAACATTTGTCTATCTAGTGTATAATGAAATGAAGAGATATAAAATGATGATCACCATGGATGGCCAGAGGCACTGCGCAGAGCATCTGAGCTAATTGAGGAGACACACCCAGAATTAACAACAACACCCCAGCGAGCTGCACTGTGCTCCGGGACCCAGACTGAGAGAAAGAGAGAAACTTCATGAAGAGATATTACAATAAACATTAAGATAGTTCATCCTAGGCAAACCTAACAATATAACGCTTAAAGTGAAAGCATCATTATAGTCTCTTACCTGGCTGAGCCCGATAACACATGCATTAGGCACACTGCTGCACAGTCCTACTGGCGCCCCCATCAGGCCAGAGAGCACACTTCCCAGTCCATCCACACACAGGCCCCTGTTACAGGCTTGTGCTGGGGGCACAGGAGCCTTCAGGAGCCGAGCCGCCACCACATACACAGCGGGAGAGCTAATGCTGGCAGACAGGCCTCCTGCCACTCCTGCGGCAATGCTTTTTCCAGACAGCAAGGGGAGTGCTTGCTCTTGAAAGTACACAAGAAACATAAAGATCAAGAAAAATGTGAGGAAAGCGTAACATTTTGAGCACACCGCTACAAGGCTTATAAAACTAAAAAAAAAAGATCTTTCACATTACCAGGAAGATGGAAGTCCAACCAGGGTACAGAGTCATTAGGAAAGATAGAGTCAGATGAGTGTGAAGCGTTCCTGGACTGAATGAAGGTGGTGTTTCTATTTGTTGAGAGCATGTGCGTCACAGAGTTCAAATGGACATGTCCCCAGTGCACCAGTGCGGCACAAACACCACACGTCACCATCACTGACAGAAGCACCTACACAGAACGGGCACATACAGCAGAGACAATATATCTGTCAGAGTCTGGACCTAAAAAAAGGCCTACATACAGTGACCCAGCAGTATATGGACCCTATAGTGCATAAATGTCATTGCACCTGGATTATTTCTTACACAAAAAGACCACATAGTTAAAACTAATTGCAAAAATGAAAAAAAAAGTAGTTTTTGTCTCGTTTTAAATCTATGCGATATATAAGTACAAGTAAAAGTTTGTTGTTGGTAAGATTTTTTTAAAATGTTTTTTTTTAAAGGTTTTACTATTTATTTGATATAAAGACAGTAATATAGTGAAATGTTTTCTATTGCAATATATTGGATCTATTGTAGGTTATACATTTTTTTAATTTTCAGGATCATTACTCCAGTCGTCAGTGTCACATGACCCTTCAGAAATCATTTTAATGTGCTGCTCGTGAAACTGCATTATTACCAATCTTGAGAACAGTTCAGTTCCTTAATATTCCAGTGTTGGGGAAAGTTACTTCTAAAAGTAATGCAATAAAATATTGTTATTTTCCTTGCTTTTTTTGTTTTGTTTTAAAAATTGAAAAGTTATATTTTTGGCAAACATAAATGCGCTTTTAACTCCTCTGCATTTCCAATTTCTGTCAACAGGAGTGCTATCAGTCAGTAACTCAGATATTTTCTTGCAAATTACTAGATAAAATTCCTAGATAAAAAAGTAATCTAATTACATGACTTGCATTACTTGCTCCTTGTGTTGCCCCTAACATTGTACTGTTTCTGTGACAAGTATTTATTTGAAATAGATTCAAAATTTTGGTAACATTATAAATCTCTTCTCTGTCACTTTTGACCAATTTAATGCATCTTTGTTGAATAAAAGGATTATTATTGTTATTATTAAATCTTATTGGCCCCAAACTTTTCAGCAATAATTGTAAAAATATTCCCAACTTTAAAAAGAAAACAAGCATTAATCTAGGTTAATGTGTATGTTAACATATACTGTTTCATTTGAGCATTTATGTTATATATGAACATTAATCAATGTTGTAATTCATGCATTTTAAGATGCACACAAACAGCCCGACATCAAAACGTTTACACAGACGCAAACAGATAGATGAGAATAATAACTAGACAGCCAGGCACTGTCTAGTTTCACACAGCAGAGAAAAGCCAATAAGGATTTCCCAAAAGCAAGATTCCAATACAAGCTTACGATCACTCCTAAAAAGCTTTAAATTGTTTCCCATAACCTTTGACAACATTCAACCTCATATTAAATTAAGAACATTTTAGCCAAAGATCTCTGTAACACAAGGCACGTCTTCGTTGGGAAACTTCACCCAGATCAATGATATAATCTTCTTACAGGCAAAACACTGATCGAATGTACTGCAGGTTAAAAGCTGTAAAAGAGCTCGAATACCAGTGCAACACAGGAAATCCCATAAATCATGACTGGAGCTGTCTGCGTGAGACTAGTTTTAGAAGTCCAAGTAAACTTCAGTCTAAAGTCACACGGCATTAGAAACAGAATGGCTCTCAGAAGCAAACTAAAAGCTGGAATACACTATACTTTTCCAGTCTGGACGAGTGAATGTTTCTGAAAGTCAGCGACAGACTGTAAATTTCACAAAAAAACGTGTAATCTGTGATGGGCGCTGATTGATTTTTTAGCTTCAAAGATGCAGCATGTAAGATTGACAGCTAGCAGTTGAAATACAGTAGGTACTGCAAAAACAAAGGCAGTCTGCCCCGGATCGCACATTTCAGTGTAGAATTATTTGCTGTACAGCTATTAAAATATAACATGATTTCTTGACAACTGGAAGTGAGCAGAATAATACAGATTAAAGGTTCAGTATGTAATATGCACAACCTGTTCTCATAAAAATATGTACCTCTGTGCACATTTGGTGCAACACCGTTTTTATGTCCACTGAGTGGCACTAAAACACTGGCTCAATACGTGAACCCTGGCATGTTTTTATTACATTGATATAGATATGTATTGCTGTGTTTTAACTACATTAAATATCCAGGGACTCTAGCTAAGCATATACATCATGTTGCAAATACACGGGATGGATTACAGACTGGGCCAGTGGGGCCGCTGCCCAAGGGCCCTAGCCCAAAACAATTTTCAACGCTCAACAACAATGTATTTTCGATTGTCTATTTTATGGGGCCTATATCGTTTGATCCTCTGCCTACAAGGGCCCCAGACTCCACAGGGCCTCTGATGGCAACATGTGAGGTGGGCCATTTTGCACGTAGGTTTTGCAAACGTTGAGCAAACGTTTTGCCCATGGGCCCACACAACCCGTCCCTGAATACACCCAACACCAAATCGAACCCTAAACCTACCCGATAGTGTTAACAAATCCAAAACTGATATAAAAGGCATTTGTTGACACAACCATACCTTTTCATCTTCCTTTTAGACAGATTTAACATTTTTCGTCAAACTGTAGTTACTGCACACGGGATTCATTATTAGCTCCTCTCCTCTCAAGTACATCTCTGTACTCTGTTAGCTACCGAACAAACCTGTGAAAACCCATAAATATGAAGCTGGATATGTTTGATGCTAATGTTCAATGCTTATCATCCGTTTTTTTAAATATTGCATCATATTAATATGGTTTTGAAGTCATAACATGATATTCTTCAAGTAATTGTGCAAAAATTACGGTTTATTAATCAAAACTGTAAATTTGTTTGAAAAGGAATAAAAGGTGTGTGAGTTTTTCAGACTCTAGTGTTTATTTCGTTTGGAAACTGCAGTGTATATACTGTACTTGTACGTACGTATTTCTTGTCTCTCTAAAAACTACACCCAGGTATGAGACCAGGTAGAATATGCATTTTGCCATCCAGTTGGAACAGATGTTAAAATAGTTACTGCAATTCCGGCATCTGCCCGAAACACACATTTCAGAGTAGAATTACTGACGATAACTTAATGTTTTTTTGAGAAACAGCCATATAAACATGTTTCCTAAATACCTACAAACATATTATGTACTTTTTTGGCTTTAGAAGAACTTACATGCACGTTTAAACTTTGATTCTATCCAGCTGGAGGATATCAAACATGTTTAATACTTCATACCGATTCAAGCATCTTATTTAAATTTGTCTCTTAGAAGCCCATCTTTCTGTGCAAGTTAGTGTGTGATCTTAAGTCATTTAGTGCATGATGCCCAGTTTCTCTATATAGCCATTTACAAAGAAATCAGCGTGTATCATAGTGTTTTAAAATCTGTTCAGTCTTCCAACCCTAAAAACAAAACTTTATTTGACTCACAGAAAGTCTCTTGCAGATGGAGAACACAGACAGCCGCAGAAAGTAGTGCAGATGCTGAGACAGGATCACCAAAAGAACAACTGCCCTGAAAAAGGAAAAAAAGAAAATTGTAATTAGTGCACGTATCGAGTTGCTGAATGTGAAAGTGCAAAAGAAACACTTATTATTTCTTAGGGTGTTTCTATAATTTTTAATTACTAATATTACATATTACAAATGACTACTATTATAAACCCTTTTTTTCCTGGACAGTGTGCACAATATCAAAGACTTCAGGAAAGTGTTTGCTTACAGCGCAGCCATGCCCCAGTGGTCAGAACAAAACAGTGCTGCCTCTCTGTAGATGGAAAAACCCAGAACGCAGAGGAGAGGAGCCAGAACTAATGGTCCACAGTGTCCCAGTGCAAAGCCAGCCAGACCAGTCAAACCCACAGAGAGCTGCACCATACCTGCCACCACAGCCATGCCTCTCAGCTGCACACACACCAACACATGCACACAAAACTTCAATGGACAAGCACTGACAAACTTGCACAGACACATTCAGTACAAATCAATATGATTAATATGAACCTTCAATACAATATATATATATCAAATGTCTTTAAAGTCACATGATCCTTCAGAAATCACTCTAATATGGTAATTTGGTGGTCTAGAACCATTTCTATGAATTTTGCATTATTTTTACTTTTATATATCTTTATTTATTTTGGGTTTTTTTATATTTTGAATTGAAATGTATTTTTACTTTTTGTTTTATATTTATTATTTTTCTTTTGCATATAGCTTTTGAGAAATCTTATCAATTTGTTTATTTAGTTATTTTGTTTTTCAATGTCAAATTAGAAATGTTGTCTTGGAAACTAGCTGACATAAAGTTTAATTATTTTATTTCAGTTAAAATGTATTTTATTTAAGTATTTCATTTTTATTTACCTTAAAAATATATTCATACTTTAAATAAATAAATGCATTTATATTTTATTTCAGTTAATATTTATTTTATTTCAAACAGCAGAAATGTTTCAATGGTTTTAGTCAGTTATAATAAGTAAATTTATTGGTAATAATTAATTAAATGTTGATTTGGCAACTAACTGACCACTGACAACTAACTTTTAAAGTTTTAAATACGTTTTCTAAGAATAAAATGTCGAAATTCGATTAGAATAATGTTACATTTTCATTCAGTCCAACATATATTTATATACAAATTCAAACAACATGCTTATTCTGACTTGCATGTAAAATATAATATAATATAATATAATATAATATAATATAATATAATATAATAATAAAAGTGCATATTATTTTTATTGTGTTTTAAATTAGCAAGACATTCTTATTAACAAATGGGCAACCATTTATGTAAACATGTAAAATTACAACTAATCGTATTTGAAGTGAAAGCAATTAGTCTTAATACTTCATAAATTGAATTCAGTTGTAAATAAGCCTGACAACATTGTTACACCGAATGTCATTTTAGTGGGTGTTTCTGTTAATCAGGGACAAATATAGCATATTTATTTTTTGCTCAGAAAAAACAAAACAAAACTGTACTTAAATTAAAACTAAACTTTTTATTTTGTAGGGGAAATTGCAAAAATGTGAAGTTATTTATTATAATAAAATAATATAATATATAGTTGTATTATAATATTATATATTATAAAGAAGTTATTTATTATAATATCTATTTATAATATTTCAGTTAATATTTATTTTATTTCAAGTAGCAGAAGTGTTTAAATGGTTTTAGTCAGCTGTTATAAATAAATTAATTAATTAATTTAAAAAATATAATAAATTTGGCTACTTTTTGCTAAGTGTGAGCTGCTGTTACTATGTGCTTCTGCAGAACAATGTGACAATGGAGGGTGGTCTGAATGTTCAGCACCACGGACAGCACTGAGCTCTACCTCTCTTATTGGGAGTGCTGGGGCCACAGGCTCCTCTGGGTCAGTGCACTGCCCCCTGCAGGCCACAGCAGTCCCTAACACACAATACAGTGATTACTTTTTTTTCCTGTAGATGGGTTTCATCGTGTAGGTATTAAGTCTGTCTTTGGCTTCGTTTTAATCCTGTCATTCTCACCTGACTGAGAAGAAAGCAGAGCCAAGGCAGGGATCAGAAAGTCCAAAGATGGAGCAAGGATCAATGGCAAACTAAACAGAGGAAACATTGGACTTAACCCTATAGATGCTTTAGTACAACAATATCAGCTCACATGGAAAGCAACCGGGCAAATGTGGTCTTACCGTGATCCAATCCAGCTTTGCAGCAGTGTAGATATACCCGAGTAAAAGAGCATGTAGGCCACTATTCTGTCTTTATATGCTTCCTGAATGAGAGTATCCACAACCAGAGAACACAGAGAGGAAAGTACCAACACATGCTGTATAGGGAACAAAACAGATTTGACTTTTTCTGTTGTTGTGTTCCTTGTTTGTTCTGAAAAGTAGCTCATTATGAGGTAAGATTTCAGCAAAATATGTCAAATGTAAAAGTATATAGTTAATAAACAAAATCAAATTTTAACAACTATATAGCAGTGATTCACATAGGAGTTAAAGTGCACAATTTTATTGTACTCTAGTGTGTTATATAACTTTGTGTAAGAGATAAGAAATATGAATAAATACATACTTGGAGTGCAAGGGCAATATTCAGCAACAACGGAGGACTGGATTTTACATCTAGGCTCTCTGTTCTTCCTGGCCTTTCTGGGTCCAAAGTTTGCTCTTTACATGACAGTTTCTTACATCTATCAGTCTTCGCCATTTTTTTCAATTTTGGCCTTCCTTCTTCTTTGTCTTTCCTTAAAATACTATTTGTGCTGTCACTCAGTGTTTACAGTGTTAACTAAATTCCTTCTTTCTTTCTCTCTCTTGTTTCCTCCTCATATGATGGCCTTTGACTCAGTTATGCAACGTGTGGTTTTTCATCAGCATTACTCCTTTTAATCATTATCTTCTCATTGACTTTAAATAACAATGGATTATTGCAACAGCTTTGCTTGGGAAGCTGATATGACTTGAGGAGAAACCTACCCTTTTGAAAAAGAAGTATGATTAATGGTAATAAATGTGCGGTTGTAGCGTACTTCAAATCTTTAAAACATTTAAAACTGCTTGCAGCTAATATATTAATAAAATGCCATGCACTCAGGCACTTACATGGGAGTAAAAAGCACACTTTAATAAAGCTCAATTAAAAGTTTTACTTATTGAATATATTTTGAATATATATTTTTTTTCATACAAGTACACTTATAAAGTGCATGTAAAGTAATTGATAATAATTATTTTGAATATATATTTTGAATATATATATTTTTTTTCATACAAGTACACTTATAAAGCGCATGTAATGTAATTGATGATCATTTTAACTGTAGTGTATTAATATACATAAAATGTTTTAAATGCATAAATTTTTAACTGAATTGAAACTTAAATTAATTATATATAAATATGATTATTATATATTATATATAAAAAATTATTGTTTTAATTATATATATAAAAAAAAAATTTTGCAAACATTTTTTGCATATATATATATATATACATATACATGTATATATATATATACACATGTATATTTTTTATATTTTAATTTGAAACTATAAACAATATTATGTCAATATTAAATATGAAATTGCATATTTACATACCAAAACCCTACTAAAATGCATTAAAAAGCCCTCCAATTTTTATGTAATTGCATTTCATTAATTTGATCTAATGTTTTAATTTAATTGCACTGAACACAATCACAAGTCACAGATATTTCAATTACAATTTGCGTGAGTATATTCTTATTTTGGTAATAAATACCTTAAATGCTCAATTTTTAAAAAAACATTTTAAATATATATACAAATTGTGCACATAAAAGATGAAATACGACAGGATTAAATCCATGTTTATTAGCATTGGTGAGTCAGCAGGATACAGGACTGCAGAATGACTAGTCATGGCTTATAGTGGTGCAAAGTGACCCTGGTTTCCCAGGCCACCTCAGCAAGAAAACATCAAGTCACTACACACAGACACACTGCTCATGGATTTAAGCATGCCCATTTCACATTCACACTAATTACAGATATAGATATGCTCAGAGAATTTGTATCTTCGGTGACGAAACTCAACAAAACTACACAATGATCACAGCCACAAATGCAACAACACAACAACACTAGCAAATATCGTAACTGCGCTCAAATACGTGAAGAGGAAGTGTTTGTCCACCAACAAGGACTTTCAATTTAATTAAGAGCTTGCGTGAGAGGTCATTGAAGATGCATTGGCAGCTTAAATAACTCCGTAATAAGTCTCTATACAGATCACATTGATTTCTCAGTACTGGATACAAAAACCAAGCACGCGAACACACACACGTGCTTCAAAACTGGTGAAGCGTGGCAAGAACTCCCACAAAGCTTGGGTCACATGACATGTCCAGTTAGCGAGAGATCAGGGGTAGCAAGTAAAGCAAACAAGTTCTCATTCGGCACAACAGATGCCTGGAGAATCAACATCTCTGCCATACCAGCTTGAGTCCAGTCCCTTGTAAAAGTTCACATCCTCACTAAACCTGCTCTTGCTCTAAAATTGATGGTAATTTCTGATCCAAACTTGAACAGATCAGAGCAACACCGAGAAAGACCCCAGTTAAAAGCCAGTGTAAATGGCACATAGAATCATTTTAACTCTCATTTGTCTCACAATGTACAAAAATAAAACTATAATTACAGTGTAAGAGGACTGAATTCATGTTATGCATATTCTGAGTCACTTTTGAATGTTGCACAGTATTAAAACTCACACAAGTGAACTTTAATGTCCACTTTCAAATAACAAAATGCCAATATCTCTGATGCGTCTATGAATACAATTCATAAAGAAATAAAAATCTTTGCAGAGATTATTGCATTTCATGTTAAGGACAGAAATTCTCCTTCACTACATATAAACTGTTTTTACTAAATGACTGAGACAAATCATGTGTATATGACTCTGTTTGCACAGTGAAGTACAATATTTATCATATAATAATATCTGAAATGGCTTCTTAAATAAAAACAAAAACCAGTGGACAGTAATATTGTGTATAAGGTAAAGCTGAGGGTAAAAGACAGCACACAGGTTCATATAAATATAACCTGAACAAGAGTCTGGGGTTAAATACTTCCTCATTAGTGCCACCATTAACTGCATATGGAATGAGTGCATGTTTTTTGTTTGTAAATGAGAAGGATACAATACTCCTTTAACTATATTAGTCTGATTTATTTGAACTTTTTTGTTTGTTTCTGAATTGAACATGCAAACGTGGAGCAGGTAGATCTTTGACTCTGAGCAGTCAAACTCAATTTCCATCGAAGAGTGCTCAGCTGTCATATTGTAGGACTATGTGACAACAAAGGCTGGAATTCACTAAACGACTTTTGTACAGACTTTTGGCCTTATTTACAGTCTGAAGGAGTTGGAGCTAGTTGCTGAAAGTCAAATTCATTCTGCAGATTTTGGTCTTTTGCAGTTCACAGATTTCACAGTAAGCCACATTTTAGCTCAGCTCATGATTTCATCCAATCAGAATTTTAGATTTTAGAGCACATATAGCTTTGGCCACGTTCACACAGAAGCGGAATACGGTTGTCAATCCTGTACTTTAGTCCTTAATACGGTTACGCTCATACACACTTAGTTTAAGACTTTAAGTTTCATGGAAGTCACCATCTTTGATATTACTTCGGTCACTGTCGCTATGGTTACTGGTAAGGAATACGGATTGACTCCAGTTGCACGTTCACACAGAAGCAGAATTCTAAACACAACAGTAAGCTGCTGTGTGAACGAGACATTTGGAGACCCTGTAGATTGTCAATCACAAATACAGGACTGACAACCGTATTCTGCTGCTGCGTAACGTGGCCCAAGTTTGTTGTGTTCTGAGCAACATTAAATCACGTTTGTGACCCTCAGCCATATACTGTTTGATGCCCAGCATTTCCAAAGACATTTAGCAGAAGACTGTACAATGCATATACCAATGCCTAATGCCTAAAAGTTGGGGAGGGGGTTCCAGACTTAAGGAATATTATTTAGGACCATTTAAAAAATAAATACTGTTCACTTCCACCTGTGACATTACTAGGGTATATATATCATGCAGCTCAAATAGTGCTCAGTATTAGACTACAGAGACTGTTTTTTTAGGTCATCGGGGATATGACTTCCACACAAAATGGGACGTGGTTAGGAAGGTCTAATCTAAAAACATTTGCAGCGAGGACTTACTTTGGGTATGTTACTCCATCTATTAAAGAATACCACTTATTTTTTTCAAAAATTGTTCCAATCTTCCTATATTTGCACCACGACAAATATGAGACACGATGATAGCAACGCAAAGACTAACCTCTCAACAACTTCCTCAAACATAACCAGCAGATTGCCTGTGGCTGTGCATTTATTGGTGTAGTACAGTTTTTTTTGTCTGCATTTTCAAGGGAAGCAATAAAGAGTTATATAGAAAGAATAACAACAGGCCAAGCGGATCACAGGCTCTCACATCCTCTGGGTGAAGTTTTCAGGAAAGACTCCTTTTTTCCCAAGATCTTTTTTCTGAATCCAGTCAGACTCTTTGACTCCCATTAACCATCCTTCATCCTGTAAGCACAGAAATGCAGTTAGGTGATCTTAACACCAAGATCTCTTGGGTAAGAACTGGTCTAAAACAAACAACTACACCTACCTGCTCGTCTGCGTTTTCAAAGCCGACTACCAGCACCACATCTCCGGCCTTCAACTCCAACTCATCGGAGTCATTGGCATTGTAGTCGTGCATTGCTTTCACCTTTATTCACACAAATACCCATCTCACTTCTTCTGTTTCAAATTATGATTAAAAGACCAATGTTAGTTATTTTTTTCACTCACTTTGAACAGGAAGGATTCTGGCATCTCTACACTCTCTGTGCTCTCAGTGGTCGCCTGTGCAGTCTGGATTTAATAGTAAATGTAAGTAGAACAACAGAATTACCTCATATTAATGTATTATATGAATAATTTGCATCAAAACATAAAAGCTGCTCCGCTTGGTGCCTGACAAGCTATTGATACTCTATCAAGTGTTTAGGGCTGATGAGGGATGCTTCTTCCGTCCACCAGAGGGAGTCCTAAATCTCTTTTTAGCTTATGCTGGCCTTAAATCTTTTCATGTTTTTGAAATAAGGCTCACCAAGGCTGCAAATATTTGAGAATTTATATATATATATATATATATATATATATCTGTAATGACAAAGATGAGCTCCCCAGAAACCATTCTAATATGCTGATTTGCGGCTCAATTATTATTAACTATTATTAGCAATTTATTATAATATATACTTTTCAATATTGGCAACAATGGCACAGCTTCATATTTTTGTGAAAACCAATATTTTTTTAAAATGGAAATCTTATCTTATAAACATTAATAATGTCTTAACTGTCCCTTTTGATCAATTTAAATCATCCTTTCTATATTTGTTTCTTTGATAAAACAATAAAATATATATTTTTAATGATAGTGTATGTTGATGCGAGATTTGAGTCACCTATAGGCTTCCTGTCTGTTCTTCAGCCTGTTGCCTTGGGTTCGATGATCAGGTTTTAAACTTTTCGATCATATGCTATGCCTTATTTTATACATTTACTCATCACTTACTTCATTTACGGTTTCAGCTGCGGCCTCTTCTGTAACAGCTATCTTTTCTGTGGCCTGCAAAAGGGAAAGACCGGGAGATAAAGAAGGAGAGAGCCGATCCAGATTGAAGAATAAGAGGTAGAAATACCAAGAGAGAGTCAAGAATTGAAAGAGAGAATAAAAAGATGCATATTACACAGCTATCCTCATAGCATAGCAAGCCCAGCTGTAGCTGTTACTACTACTACTACTACAGCTACTCCTACTAGCATTCTCCCTATTGCCATGCTAAGCAACTTTTTGCTCCCATCCAGAGCTTCCTACAGGAGCGCGACCTCAATGTAGCACAGCTCAGCTCCTGTCAGCTTGCTCTATGAGATTTGTACCTGAGCCCCATCATCGTCCCACCCCTGGGCCTGCTCGGTAGAATCATTCTCATTCTCCCCCACAGGCTGAGAGCAATCACCATCCCAGGTGGGGCATGCGGCCGGAGCACGCACAGGTTGGCTACCATCATCATCCCAGGTAGCCTGGGTACCATCATCGCCCCAGCCAGAGTGCACAGGCTGGGTACCATCATCGTCCCATGTCTGAGGCACCTCAGCTTCCTTCCCTGCTTGCTACAAGTTGGTGAGGGGAATGGTTGGGAAGGGCACATGTGGGAGCCAGGGAAAAGCATGAGCAGGGATCATTCAGAGTGGAGAAAGAATGAGGAGCCAGAGAGAGTGTAAAACAGAGATGAGCATTTCTGCAGCTGAACACACATCACTGGAGGTCATCTAGCCTTTATGGAATGACGTGGGACGTGCGACATTAATATCGTGGACAGTTACTAAAGCGGGACAGACAGACATTTACAGTCTTTATGCTGCAGAGCTTTGCAGTGAAAGGAAATTTAATGGAATAGCTTCTTCTTTTTTGCAACTGGCAGAAAGATTTCCCTAACATTACATATATTGAATTATTTGAGCTAAATTCTTCTAAATAGTGTGGGATTCTGTTTGAATTAAAAGGAAAGGTTATGTATGCTGATTATACACTACAACTTTGAGTAAACATAAAAGCACTCTCACCTCCCATGATTCCCAAGTCTGTTAAAATTCACACAAAAAAATTACAAATTAGAATTTGTCAAACTAATTTTTGTAAATTTGATGCTACATTGCATGCATAAATTTTGAATATGTTATAATGCATAAATGAAACATAAGCTATGTGGTCCTCGAGGCTGGACAAGACCGCACTTGGACTCCATTTTAAAGGCTGAGTCCCTGACCATATTCTCAGGAGCATTAAGACTCTGAGTATGGTCTTGCCTGGACCTGAGTACTACCACACTGCTATAGTTTAATAAAAACTGCTCTAATTCTGACAGACCTGTGCAGCTGGTGTGGTGGCAGCCTGAAGTGAGTCCAGATCCATATCCAGCAGATTAGCAGTGGCTGGAGCATCATACTGACAAAAATAAGAAAAGTCTTTAGCAGTCTTCGTGAAATTAGAGATTATGTGGACTCCTCTATCAAAATGACTGTGATTCCCCCATGAAAATTTGCAGAACACCGGTAAATGTGACCATACCTTAATTCTCAAAGTTGATTACAACAGTTTTTAACATTGCAATGGTAATTTTATAATCACTGCTTCAAATATTATTCATGCAATGTAAAAATATATATCTGTAAAAGAATAATGTACAACCATCACACAAAACATTTTAGGGTTAGTTGTCATTCAGGTTTTAATTATGAACGCCTTTTAGATTAGGTTAGGGTTTGAAAAGGAGTCACTGTAGAAGAACTGTCATTTTAAATTTATGGAAGTAAAATAAAAATATTGCATTCATAGAAAATTGGTGATATATTTCATTCATATTTAACAAATTAACTCCCACTTTTTCAAGTCTTTAAATTGGAGCCAAACAACAGACGGAATAAAATAATAATTGACATGCTGTTGCCACTGTATTCATACCAACAACATTTATTGCATTTTAATTCAGTAACCCCCATCATTCCAACTCAGATTCAACATCCTACCATTCAAATTCTAACTTGTGAACTGGCAGGAAGTCCGTTTTTTTAAACTGAGTATTTTAGCCAATGCAAGTGTCTTTAAAAGTAGCTTCATTAGAGACTCATCGCCTCTAAATGCAGAACTGACCGTCACAGGAAATCCTTCCTACCTGTAGCAATAAGACTATACCACTCATCACTGCCCTGTGTGTGATTTCTCAGGATTAATAATAATATCAATACTAATGTTACTTGTTTACAGTCAATTGTGCAATATAAAATATGCATGTCATTTATTGAATGCTTGTTTCATCCCATCATTACATGCTGCTCCTGCTCTTTCATTCATTATTCATCATTCATTGTGCACTGTCACTTTCTCAGAACCACTTGCACTAATGTTATTGTATTTCATTTTTTATATTTTTATTTTATCTTACCTATTTGCACTATTCTACTGTTATGATTTACTGGACTTATTTTATCTTGTATACTGTTTTTATTATTATTATTTACTGTACTCATTGTATATTTTTATTTTCGTGTTCCTTTACTGCAATGAGCATGTCTGTGACTAAAGAATTTCCCTCGGGATAAATAAAGTTCCTCTTATCTTATCTTATCTTCATTAGCCTGAAAATGAGTATAACAAGGAGAAGAAAATACTGCTGACCTGTGTTGGCGAAGTGACACTGATGTTTGGAGTGGCAGCCTCACCAAACAGATTGATAATGTTCTCCTGCTTCATATCCTTAGATGGAGTAACTTTAGGAGGTGGAGGGACCACAGGCTTTAGCTAGAACCACATAAATATGAAATAGGGTTAAATAATTCATTGAGAAATCACTGTAATACTGGTAAAATCACACCAATTATCAATTTTCTGGTGCCGATTCCAAACATTTGCCCCTATTAACAGTGCTGTTGATGTGCTCACACACATCATTTTATCAGTTTCCTGGTGCAATATATATATATATACTTATTTTCAACTTGTTTTGTGAAAACTGTACCTGCTGGAAAAGTTTTACTGATAATTTTATACTTCACATTGTCAAATGTGAATATTTGAGGTTATTTCTCCAGATGCAGAGCTGTTATTGTACAAGGCAATGGGACTTCTACATGCATACCTTGGATGGTGATTTGGGAATGGCTGGCGGTCCTCCTGGGCTCAATGTGTGATTGGCATCTTGTGTTCTTTCACTGCAGCATAAAGTGCAAATAATGAAATACAGCATCATGGCTATGATGAGCCTTCTCAGTGTCATGCTTTGATTAGGCTCAATCCAAGCGCCAATGCTTCATACTGCAAGCCCTAGATGGCCAGTGTGACCAAAAGCTATCTGGGAGACCTCCAAGCCAGAACTGACATACCGTAACCACACTTAGGATAGTACCAAACTTAACAGGTATTCATGCAGACGCAGTTGCTTCCTGTGCAAAGTCATTCTGCTCATGCAGTAAACTCTGTGAAGGCATCATCTAAAACACACAATATCAGAATGCAAACTGCTAGAAATGATTACTGTATAGCACCTACAGTCTCAGGACCGCAGACGGACTGCACAAGACAAACCCTTGTCAAGGTGAGCAGCACTTAAGGGCTTTAGCACAAAAAGCTTTAGTACGAAATGCAGAGACCCACACACACACACAATCACACAGAACTGGAGGGCTACCGCCGTTACCTCTTCTGTGCTGTTGCTGTCCTCACCCCTTGGCTACCTGTTTTTCTGTGGGAGTGGTGTTTTTGGTTTGATCATTTATTTAATTGCATATATAGTGTAATTGCACCAATATTGATTAATTGCCATATGCACAATTTACACACCATTTTGAGGCAAAATGGATAAAAACGACTCAGCGTGGTTAAAATGTACAATAAACACAATCCAGTGCTTATAAATGAATGTATGCATGCTGAATATAAATGTGACTAACCTGGACATATCTTGATTTTCTAATTTCTCCAGTGTATCATACAGATTTTGATCAATCTGTAAGAAAAAATATTAAATAGAAAATGTAAAAAAAAAAAAATGTTGAAATGTAGGAATGTTTTTTCTTCATATTTTACAGTCAATATTATATTAAGAATATTTACATTAATCATTGATATTATACACAAACATTGCATACACACACATACTACTAATTCACCAGATGCATTGGTAATTAAATTAACTTGTATGCGAAACATAATCATAATGTTCTGTCGGTTGATGGGGTTGAGCTTGGAGTCCTTACTTTTCCCATTTCTCTGTGAAACTTCTCCTCAAGACCAGCCACACTCTGGAATGTATTCACATAAAAGCCAACACGACTGGAAGAGAGCAAACACAAGCTTAGCCCTCCATAACATGACAACAGACCTCAGTCTAAGATGATCAACCCATGGACCATTTATGACCCATCTGGTGCATATTGCATCCAAAAATGGTCAGATTGTCAGGCTTCTACTTAACTTCTGCAATTCAGGGTATACGGGTACTGTATTTGAAACAAAGTAGTAGAAACAAAAGAGGTTCATGGTACTGAATCTGTATATAATTTTGCTTGAGGTCATGTTTATTTAGACATTTTCCACTGTCTTTGATGTTATCTGTAAAACAGAGACTGCTGTGCAGTAATTTGATTATACTGCTGCACTGTACTATTATTGTTAAAGTTGATTTTACATGTTATTTTACAGGATGATCAGACAGGCTCTTCCTTTCTTAGTAGCCGATTTTCAGCCAATATTAGCTGAAATGTGGGTCATAAACACCTGTAGTCAAAGGTCTCTGAGACTAAACACACAAAGAAGATACTAAATATAATAAATCCAGACCTGTTCCACAGAGATGGCAGTTCCTCCTGCAAATCTATACTAATCTCCTCAAACACTTTCTGTGCTCTCTCCAGCTCTTCCTCTGCCTATAAACATAAAACATTACATATCATTCAACATGGAGTTCGATAATCTTATTCACCCACAAGACTTTAGCTCAACACAGCAAATCAAACACGATGAACCGATTGACCTTACTTATTTGTGTTGGCTGATATCACCCTTTTTGACTGAGCTAAACGATCGAGATGATGGCTGTTATCTCAGAATAGGTCTGAATGTGTTATTTTGAAGAATGTTGGTCACCAGATGATTGACAGGTGCCATTGACTTCAATAGTACTTGTTTTCATCTTATGAAAGTGCTTGATGGTGAGTAAATTGACCGAATTTTAGTGTTTGACCTGACTCCTAGAGAGGCTGGTTTGAGCTACGTTATGGGCAGACAGGATCCCCTGAGCCCAGCCTGGGGCGGCCCTCTCCAGCAGGGAAGCTGGCTATATTCAATGAAGAAGGGAGAAAAAAAAAAGAAAAAAAGAGATAAATAAATCTTACTCCATATGCACTCAATGTACAGTAGAAAAATTATAACACAACATGACTACGAGAAACTAAATGGCATGGCAAAAAATCTTGTAAAAAAACAAAACTAAGGGCTCTACCTTGGTGATCTTGATCCCCTCCTTTTTCTTGCCTTTGTTTACCGCAGCATAGTTGTGCCGTGCACTGTCATAGTCCACCAGCTTCCTGTCACGCTTTGCAATACGGGCCTAAATGGAAAGGTACAGATATTAAACAGAAAATCACAGCATTATATGTTAAACTACAGAATCGTTACGGGATCTTAGTACTTTGATGTCAGGAAACTGGCCCAGGTAAGTGTCCATGGATATAAGCGCATGGTCCACAAGTTTCTGATGGAAGTCTGTCCAAAGGAGGTCTGAATCCTATTACACACACACACAACAATTGATACAAAAGTTCAGGATGGTGGACGGCCCTCTTAAATACATTAAATACACACCTACACATTCACAGAGACACGTGCTGTACCTATAGAGACAACTACAGAGCAGCTGGAGTGTTGTAAAACTATTTAAAGCTAATTCTAGTGTCACTACTTGTGTGGTTAGATAAAAATTTATTGCAGGTACTGCTGAAAAGCTGAACGGCATGTACATATTTATAACTAGCTATGAGAATAAACAACTACTTAATCATCAAAACCCCTTGAATTACCTCCCATATGTTTCCTCACTCCTAATATTCCTTTCAAAGAAAGCAGAAATCAAGTAAACACTGTGGACATGTATACACATGGATGTGGATACACATACAAAAGTTTGAGGCCATAAGATAAAAAAAGAAAAAAAATGCAGGAAGGACACATTAAATTGATCAAACGTGAGAGTAAAGAAACCAGAAAAGAACATTCATCACTATTTCCAAAAAATATATAAAGCAGCAAATATTGATAACAAGAAATGTCTGATCATGATCTTGTGACACTGAAGATTGCAGTAATGGCTGCTAAAATTCAACTTTGCCTTTCCAGAAATAAATAATATTTTAATATATATTTAAATAGAAAATAATGAATTATTTTTAATCACTCATATGCAGTCTTGGCAAGCATACTCTATTAAAAAATTAAAACAAATGAAAACAGTAGTGTATTATATAATAGTAAAATGAAAGATGGATTAAAAACAATAAATGGGGGGGGGGGTGGAGAAAAGCTGTAGGGGATACCTTGTGTCACATCCACCCTCAATTAAAGTGTGGAATTTAATATCATTATTGATCATTAGGTTTACTCTTTACATTAAAAACATGAACGTGCATTTTTCTGTCCTGTGTTGAAATTATTTAGTTTTAAAAGACACAAGACAGAAATAAGGCAAAGTGCAAAAGCAATAGGGCGAGAGGTCATTTTCAAGTAAAAAAGGCCATTTTTGGATTGTGCTAAGCAATTTATCAATATTATGGTCCATTTTATGATAAATACTATACATTTTAGATGCATAAAAAGGAGAAAAATCTAATTCTAAAAAAAAAAAGCAAATACATGGGAGAACATTGGGAGAATTTTTTGTCTGAATGTATACTATAAATGCAGACAAAAACATATTTTCTCACTTAATATCTATTTAACTGTATTCACCATTACTCCTGAGTCACTGTTTGACTCTAAAACACATGAAAATGACTTAAAAAAATAACCTCCAAAAGCGAGTCCACGTCCTTTCTGCCATACCAGTCAGACTCATACATTTCATCCAGGCACTCGTACAGATGTTTAGACGACTCGTGCATGGCTGGGGGACACCATGAGGAAAGGGATCAGGAAGGCAAAGAAAACCACATACTTGATTCATGTTGCATTAGGTGTTTTTATTTGTCAATCGATAATCTTACTTTTTACAGCAGTCAGATAGGTCCGCAGGTCTTTCTGCAGTTTGGTACCCTCAACCTATGTGATCACATGACGCAAAATTGAAACAAAGAGTCACAGATCAAGATGATAAGACCAGAATAGATTCCCAATGCTTACAATGCTTGAGAGAAAAAATATGAGTTAGAAAAACACTCACCAGCTGTTTGTTGAAGTTGATCACACCCTCTTCAAATGCAACATCTTTAGTCTCGTCAGCCTTGCCAAGCTTTTGGAGAACCTGAGAGAAGAGAATTGCATTATTGACCACATTATTCAGATTTTTAAAAAGCATTTGCTGAGGCTTGTTACATTTCCCGTTTCGGTACGTTAGTTATGTACTTCATGTTATTGAAACATTAAATGAACAAGAAAGTGGTTTTTGTCTTTCAATGTGCAATGACAACCCAGAACGTCTATATAGAGAGATTATTTGCACAGACAAGAAATACATGAACCTGGATATCTCAGGTTTATTATCCTGTAAATGTTTTTTCTACAACATAAAAGAGAATGACAGAAGCTAGCTGCACAGATGACCATACAGAAAATCTATATTTATTAAATATTGTTCAGATATTATTGATGAATTGTCAATGTTGTATCTATTGCTCAATAGCATGACTGGCATATGAATTTGTGTCAGCAAAATTCAACTGAAATTTCTTATTTCCGTAGCCTTATTCATTGACAGCTGGTGTGAAGACCCAAACATCATTCTAAAGGAAACAATCAATAGTCAGAAAGGCCAGATGGTCTCTTGACCCGTTTAATCAGGCTGGTACCATTTGTGACCACAATTTACTTTTGAGTTTGAGGAGGCCAAGCAAAAGCTTTTTGTGTATTTTACATAAAGTAGTGAAACGTCAGGCTACAGCAATTAAAAGTGGTGGAGGATGATGGGCATCAGGGCGCGATGCAGCTGTTCATTTACTGTGCAGAAGTCTACTTATGTCCGCGAATCGGTTCTTTAGAACAATTCTTTTAAAGAACCGGTCATTGCGTCATTACGAGGAGAAGAACGTCTTAAACTGTTCTACTTGTATAATTTTCAGCTTTATAAAAAATACTCTAGATACAAAACTCCTCGTCTCATTACAAATCGCACACGCAGGCATGAAAGAGACGGTTCTTGGTTCAATGAATGAGTGAGCCGACGACTCGTGATCAGAACGAATCGTTCGGACTTGTTTTGTGAACCGGTTCATCAAAAGCATCCGGGCATCACCGGAGCGATCATCTATAAGTGCACTGCTAGATCAATGCAGAGTCATATGCAAAAAAAATTGGTTAATTTAAGCGGAAAGCACATTAAAAAATGATCGTGGTGGTTTTTAAAGCCAATGCACAAACCGTGTTTCCATGGCAGCCCCATTGCAATGAAACAAACAGCGAGCTCGCGCTTTCAGAATTGCATGATCCATAAAATGATCAAAACATTTGCAAATATATGTGAGCCAAAACGCGAGGATTTTAGTGTTTGATGGTCAGTTTATGGATGAGCTTCGGCTTTGACACGTTCCACGTTTTATACATCACGTTAGAGGACGATACTGACGGCCTTAGATGTTTTATTGTGATGTAGGGTGAATAACACTGAGATCAGTGTTGAGAGACATGATGTGTTTGATATATATCTGATTATCAAAATGTCTTACCTTTTCTTGAGCCCTGGTGATTTTTTTCTGTACATTGCTTGCTATTTTTCCTGCGGATACCCCTTTCCCCATCGGTAGTTCAGCCATTTTTATCTGGATTGTGTTATTTGCTAGTAACGCGTCAAAAGAGCATTTGTCACGCTATCTAATTCAACAGATTAATTTTCTTTCAACGCAGGTGCATTAAATTCTAGGCCTTATAATAACACTCGCCCCTGGACTATAATGAACCTGCACAAGCGCACACGATACAGATGGTCATTGACCAATGGCAATAGCGCAGTCTTAAAGGGACAGTAAACTATTTTTCATGTCACACAAACGTAAACCATTATTTTAGGCCAGCTGCCGGTTTTTTTTTTTCTTTTAGCGGTTTTACAGTGAAATGTGTAATAAAAATATTTACACTTGATGCACATTTTTTTTATACTGTACAAGAGTTATTGTTTCTTCTGTGCAGCTGAATTACTGAAAATGGATTCAAAGCTACTACTTCAAGCTTCAAGTCACAAACAATCATAAAAACTGTACTCAATGATTTGCTTCAGTCGTCTATTTAAATCAGTAACATTTGCTTTAAATACATTAAAAAGAAAGAAAAAAAGGAAAATAAATGTTTGTGGGTTGTGCATGGGTCAGCTTCATTTGCGGATTGGCATGAACAGAACTCCATAAACTCTAGAGTTTCTCCACAAAATCTCCATCACATTTCAGCAGATGGTTCTGATTTATTTGTGGTACACATCCAGCTTCTTAGTGGTTCGTGGATCAAACATTAATTGGAGCACCAGAGTTAGGCAGTCCAGGGCATAGTTTGTGGTGAGACCTCAAAGCACAGCCTCTAAGGAAGCTGCAAGTGATGTAATTGCTATTTCAAAACCAATAGCCATCAGTCGCATGCACAATAATGGAAACAAAGAGAAAATATTCATATATATAAGATTAAATGTACGCTATGCCAAAGGTAAAACCAAATATTATTTGTACTGTGTCAGAAATACAGATGAAAACCATTGTAATTCTAATTAGAATTCAAAACACTTAAACCATGCAATAGCAATTTTTTGTTAACTGAGTTAACAAGACCACACTGCTCCTGTATTGATCTTACAGCATGTGCCAACACCCACCATACAGTGCCCTCCACTATTATTGGCACCCTTGGTAAATCTGAGCAAAGGTGGCTGTGAAAATAAATCTGCATTGTT
>JAUCMU010000151.1:4603315-4613824 GCA_032275025.1 Enteromius treurensis
GGCTTGAACATTAACAGGTACTCACTGTGCTTCTTTGAAG
Organism: Enteromius treurensis; assembly: GCA_032275025.1. Taxonomy (NCBI): domain Eukaryota; kingdom Metazoa; phylum Chordata; class Actinopteri; order Cypriniformes; family Cyprinidae; genus Enteromius; species Enteromius treurensis. Next base: position 4,603,356 of record JAUCMU010000151.1, read on the forward strand.
TACACACTAGCAAATATTGACTTTTCAATAAGGCAAATATGCTCATTTGGTGCACTTAAAAACAATTTAAGCACCGCTGACAACCACGCAGTGCGCAAATTTGTTTGGTTTGAAATATGAATTATAATACTTATGTTTATTATGTTTACTCAGTTTGACTAAGCCTGAGAGCTCTTCTATACCAAAGTGTCGACGTTAGAGAGATGGTTTACCCAGAAATGAAAATTCTGTCAATAATTACTCGCCCTCAGGTCGATCTAAAACCATGAGTATTTTTGTTTTCTTCTTCATAAAATAATAAACTCTGTCGCTGGGGCGGTACCTTTTCTTTTGTATCCAAAGAGTCCATTTTGGTACCTTAAAGCTACATGTTAACACTAAAAGTGTACATATTTGAACCTAATGTACTACCCCGGTGACAGCTTTTGTGCATTTATTTCTGAGAGTGTTGCTGTTTGTGCAGGCTCTGAAAGCTTTTGGATTTCTTATTTATCTCTATGTTACGGTTATCAGAAATTATCAGTTTTTAAAAAGTCAGGGAACGGCACTATATTTTGAAGAGTGAAAATATTATAAGACTAAATTAAGAGAAAATATGACTTGACCTAGAGTTAAATTGAGTCAGACAGCAGCTTGGAGTAAACCTGTCTGATGTTGTCACAAAGAGAATTCATAAATGTGATCTGGCCATAGCATGTTTATTTTGACAGCTAGAGACAAACTGCCTCTGACGCTTGTGAGTTAATATCTGCACATCTTCTTCTTATCTCTTTGAACAGGTAAATTGTTGTGGAGGGGAACCTTCTCTGCACCCTCTACCTTCCTCATGACCCCACTCTCCCTGTTTCGTCGGCTCCCGTGAAGATACGTTAAACTCTCTAATACGCGCTGACAGCATGACGTCCACTGCCCTGATTCTGGCCTTAAAGCTCTCCCCACCCTCTCAGGATGGGAGTCCAGAGCGTCTGTTCAGCTGTGATGAGGACATTGAACGGCACTATGAGGTGGTCCCGTCTGTCGTCTGCTCCATGTGCTGCCTGTTTGGCATCATCTACTGCTTCTTCGGTAGGTTACGAAGGATGAATTATTATGATCTGTCTGGTTTAGAGATATGTAGATTTACATAAGAAGCATTCCTTTAAAACAAGCCTAGATTCTGGCATGACCTGAATGCATGGGTTATGTTTTTGTCTCATTATCACTAACATTGTTTCAGTTGTGGTTGTTTATGGCCAAATTTAATTCACCTAATAACCATCTGAATGTGAAAACCAGACAAGGGTGACAAATCTATGTCCCTCTCTATTAGATAAGCTTTATCACTTTCACTTGACTGTGAAATTTGCTTTCACTGCCCATTACTTGCTAGGAGAGAGAGAGAGAGAGAGGGTATCGAGGCTATCTCAGCTGTGACGAACAGCAGCTTCTCTCTGTGGCATTCTAGCCCCCGTGTGACTACGTTAAAATGTTAAAACATGCTATTTATTCTTCCTGCCCTTCTGCTGCCAATTTGGGCCATTATTAACAGTTCTAAATTGCATCAGGTGAAAGCAGATAACCTCTTAGTGAAAAAGCACAATGCATTATGAAAGGCTTCTGTTGATTTAAAAGCTACTTTTGTACTGTAGCAACAGAATAGGCGTTAATGGCATAAACACCTTCACTCAAGACAATTCTGATGATCCCACTCACATGTTATCAAACAAAATGTTTATCCCTGGAATTTCAAGTAAGAGCTGTTTTAGAAATTACCTTTAAAAACAAGCCCAGCAATGAACAATGTTTTTTATCTTATTAAATATATACTAAGTTTGGGTGATTTGTTTTCATTCTGTATTCATCATGATATTTATTTTGTAAGAAATGAATTCCACATGTTAGACCTTGGGAATTAATTTAATGTAACATTTATTTACATGGAAATATATAAAAACGGTCCATTGATATATGTTGTAATTTTTCCCAAATTCTATGTTTTCCATTTTATCTTTGTTTTTTTTTTTAGTTTTTTAATGATTTATTACAAATTAGTCATCAGACATTTTATCTAATGTAATGAAATTGCTTGAATAGTTGAATAGATTCTAATAAAATAAATTTACGCTAAAATACTATTTTAAAAAATGAAATAAAATGGAAAATATACAAATTAACCTTTTTTTTTTTGTGTCAAATAAGGTCCCGCACAACAGTGTATACTCTATACATTAAAACCTGATCAAAATTCTTGTTTGTACAATATTCATTAAAAAAAAAAGAAAAATTCAAAATATAATTACAGTAAATTACATTAAGTATTATGTAGTAAGACCTTTAGACCTTATCATCGTTATCAACATATATTTAATTGCTATGCCATTTGCAAATAAAATAACCATTTCTTTCCAAATCCTTTTCTTTCCCACCTCCTTTACTATCTACTATCTTGTGCTCTCTACCTTTCTTCTCTTGTAGGGTACCGCTGCTTCAAGGCTGTAATGTTCCTTACGGGTCTGATGTTCGGTTCCATCATCATCTTCATGCTGTGCTATAAGGAGAGGGTCATGGATACTCAGCTCAGTGTGGAGGCCAGTGTGGGCATCGGTCTGGGCATTGGCACGTTGTGCGGTTTGGTAACTATGCTGGTCCGCAGCGTGGGGCTGTTCATGGTTGGACTTCTCCTGGGTTTACTGGTGGCCCTGGCCTCTCTGGTGGTTCTGGAGGAGTTTTATCACCCAAGGACAGTGTGGCTTCCCCTGGGTGTGCTGCTGGGCTCGGGCATGCTCTTTGCTGTGCTCACGTTGCAGTGGCAGCGCTGTTTCACCACCCTTTCCACCGCCGTCTTCGGATCAGCTGTGGTGACTGTGACTGTGGATTATTTTGTTGAGCTCTTTGCTTTGACACGCTACATCTATGAGAGGGTGAAGGTGGATCCACCCCGGCCAGTGTGTTGGTTCACATGGGTGGTCATGGGAGTCTGGCCCGTTCTGGCTCTGCTGGGTGTTCTTATTCAGTGGAAGGTCACAGCTGAAGGATATTCACACACTGAAGGTAAGTTTAGCAAGTGATTGTGGGGGAAAAGGATAAGGCTGTGACTTAAAGGGATAGTTCACCCAAAATGAAAATTTGTTCGATAATATGGAAATCAATGGCTATGGCTACCAAACACTGTCAACCATACCACTGTCTCTGAACCAGACATTGTGCAATACAGCGACACACAATAAAAAGGTATCTTTTTCATGGCAATCTTGAGTTTTTGTTCCAGCTGTGACAAGCGTCAGCAGATTCTATACAAACTGTGACAATGATAATCTAAGGAACTGATCATGTACTTCATTCAATCTTAAAAGTCTCTAATTTAAGTTAGAATAGGTCTTGAAAATATATTAAGAAATGTGAACACATTAAGTTTATTATTATATAAAATATGTACTTTTAATAATGTTAAAAAGGTTGAGTGCAATGCACTTTCACAGAGATCCCACCCACACATTCTTTTGTCAAATAAGGTCCTGCACAACAGGGTATTGTATTCATTAAAACCTGATTAAAAAATGTTGGTTTAGAATATTCATAAAAAAAAAACTAATATGAACACAGCAGTAAGTTGCAAACAGTATTATAAAATCAAATTGCTATGCAGTTATAGTATTTAAATTATTAAATATTAAATTTAAATGTTAAAATGTGAACTCAAAAGATGGTACCAGTCATTAAGTATGTACTTTTAATAATGTTAAGAATGTTAATGAATTTGATTATAAACATATTATAATCAAATTCAAACTGAATATATATTTATTTTGATGTGAGTGCAATGCATCAGAGATGCAGCCTCATGTTTCACATCTAGTGAGGACCGACAACTTGCTTGTTGTGTTACATCTGCTTAGAATATGGTGTTAGAACAACTTGATGGTAAGTAAATTACATTTTTGGGTGAACTATTCCTTTAAACTTAAAGTATACTTTCATGCCTGCTATGACTTACACACAGTGTGTGTGTGTGTGTCTGTGCAATTTCTGTCATCGTCACAGTCCGCTGATGTCTGGGCACACCATCCTCAAGCATTTATATGTCCATGAGCTCATGTTCGAGTATTTTAAGAACTCAAAAACAAAGGTTCACTACTAGGTAGTGCGTCCATCCATACCCATGGTCAATGAAGTATACTTAAAATGGCTCTATGCATTCAACTGTGTGCTAGGAACACAGATAATGAAGTAGATTCTGGACTTTAGTTTAATACAAGTGGTGTCCAATCCTAGTCCAGTCCTCAAGGGTTTACAGAAATCAGCCCATACTCTTATAAAGTGCTGTTTGAAACTTTAGACGTTTAATGTGGTTTTCAAATCCACAGTCGGCATTAAGTGCACTCATTCAATCTTATAGTGCACTGTAAAAATGATTGTACAACTAATGTGATGCCATTAGAGAATACCCATGCATTCTGAGGGTCATGCTTGCTTCTTGCCATATTGTTTCCAAAGACCTTCAGATGTATTCTGTGTCCGATTTTGATCACGTGTTTTCAATACCTCATTCATTAGTGGAGTAATGATGGGAATAGTGAATAAGGGTATAGAGGATGATTTCGGATAAAGCCTGGTAATCCTGAAGCCCTTGATTAACTGGTTCAGCTGTGTTTAATTAGGATTGGAGCTGTGTAGGATTGAGTCTCTACAGGAGCATGATTGAACATGCCTTGTGTAACAGTAACATCACCGTTAAATCCTTTCAAGGAACAGTTCACTTAAAAAATAAATATTGTCATTATATCATTTTTTTAAATTATTTTTTGAAGAATATCTCAACTGATTTTGGATATCTTATGAAAGTCAGTGGGGTCCAAAACGTTTAAGTGCAAAAGAGTGTATAAATAAGTATGCCTCTTTTAGTTATTTAATGTCTGTATTGTATTTAATGAATCCAAAGCATTCCTCAAAATATCTTCTTTTGTGTTCTGCAACCGAAAGAAATTCATATGCACTGACAGAACTGATATTTTTAAGTGAACTATTCCTTTAAGAGGAATAGAGTCCCCCTATGGACTTCATTACAACAAGGTGTCTTTCTGAAACTTCCCCCTGGGTATCCAGGGTGTTTTGGGGTGATAAGGTTTTTGGCGGTTTTCTATTTATGGGTGTCCTAGTTAATTACTTGCTGTGGTAGTGATCCTGTGGAGATCAGACTGGCTCAGCTGTGCCCTGCATACAGGCTCTTACAGTCTCCGAGTGATCAATGGGAAGGCCTTACCTGAAATCCATGAATGGGGATTTTTAAATTGCTTCATCACTGCCTTACAGAAAGCAACCACCATCATGCAATTTCCAAGGGTAGAAGTCACACTCGCTATAAGTCACTTCATTCGGGGGATGCCATATTGAATTTAAAGTAAATGAAAATAAAGCTATGAGTATAAATGTCCTAAATCATTTAATCTCTATTACTTCAAACCATTTTTACTGACTGAATTAGGGCTGATATATATCGAATGATATATAATGCGCATCTCGTCAGTAAAGCCGGTTCTTTGATTAGTGGTAAATCTCCGTCAGCTGTTTTCAAAAGGAACGCCAGTTTATACACAGAGCTGTAGATCACTGACTAGCTACGCCATTGAATCACCCGCGAAACTCAACCCGTAGCTTGTCTGTGATCTACGGCTCTGTTCATAAACTGGCGCTCCAGTTAAAAACAGCTAATCATAGAACCGGCTTTACTGACGAGATGCGCATAATATATAGTTTGATATATATCGCCCAGCCCTAGACTGAATGTTTAGTTTTTTTTCCTGAATGAAAAGGAACAGTCGATATGCTGCTAAACAATAGAACAATACATCGCATGCACTGTACTTGTATCCTGTCAGAAATTAAATACGGTGCTACCTTGACCAAGGTCTATGACTGATAACTAAGAACAAGAATACTTATCCCATAATCAGAACGGAATTGTGGGAAGGTGAAATCAAAGGACCTTGAGTAGTTCTCTTTTAAACGTACGCATACATACTGTGCAAGTGCAAGGCTAAACAAAACGGTGCGCTGATATTCAGAATTAAAATGTGCACTGGGAGAACAGGCGGCGGGAACTGCGCTGGGGGTGGTTGCCATGACTACAAGCTGGGCCCTTGTTTGGCGGTAATGGGGGAGGGGGGCCGCGACAAGGAAGGGGCAGAAGAATAGACGCGAGGGTGGAAGGAGTGTTTTCCGAGGGGGAAAGCGAGAGAGAAAGATCATTACATGAATTCCCTGACAGATGGGCCACGAAGCTGTTGAGACACAACAGAGTGACTGAATGGGCAGAAATAATCCGTCTGTTTTTAATAATGACAGAGAACAGAATGTCAATTTGGCCCTGCTCAGAGCAGAATGTGTCAAAACACTCAACGGTTTGTTTATCTGCTTGCCTTTGGACCACTGTTTGAGAGACCCAGCCAGTACACATGCATCATGTCTTTACAGAGTAGAATAACGCCTCTGTTTTGCAGTTGTGACTTCAAAGCCGTGTAAGAGAATATCTTCCATTAATATCCCTCTTAATTCTGTTTTTGTTTTTTTTTTGGTTTTTTTTGTGTTTGTTTTTTAAGTCTTCATCAGTCACCAGCAGAGACGAGTGCAGCTAATGCGAATTCGTCAAAAGGAAGAAAGAAGGGAATGCCGAAAGAAAAAGAAGAAAAAGCCACAGAAACAGCCGCCGCAGCAACAGAAGTACCACCACCCCCCTCAAACCAACCCTCATCCCCCAAACCCTCCTCCCAAACTCCAGCCTCCGGAGCCCACCCACCGCCGGAAACCCAACACCATCCGCCGCTTCGATGGAGATGTGCTTTCTCCAGTAAGTATCAGTCGTCTGTCTCGTCGCAAATCCATCTGCCAGTTCGCATTATCTTGAAACCAGATCTGCGAAACCTGACAAACCAATCCCTATGCTTATCTTTTCAATTTATCAGAGATTGATTGCACGTTCGCTTTTTTTCTTTTAGAGTTACATCCAGAACTTCCGTGACAGACGTACGGACAGGAGGGGCTACTCCCATGGCAGGTTGATTGGCGGCTCACATGTTGTAAATTTGGACTATGACTACGGCTCCCAAGTGCCCCTTACAGCCCATACAGGCCCCGCAGTGAGAGGTTGACCCTGCACCCTTTAATGAACAGGAATTGCACTGAAAAAACCATTCCGAGAACTGAAAACTTTGTGGCCGGATCAGATCTTAGAGCATGCAATTACAATGGCTGACGGCATTTCATACCTGAATCCATTTGCTGTATTCCCATGTTTGTTTGTTTTTGCAAATGGATCGTATGCCTACGAAACAACGCGCAACCACAATATGGCTCTGTTCTCTTGCATTTAACTCCATTATGTCTTGCTGAAGATGGTTGTGGTATGTGTGTCTGCTCCTCCAAAGCTCATCTTCCCATTATTAGGCTGCTGTTTCACTCCGTCCGTGAAGAACGGTCTCATTAACACAGCAGAAGTTTTAAAGGCGGTCCATTATGTTAAATCTCGGGACCAAATACAGCCTTGGCTTTTATGCGACTAGACTGTCATTAAGCATGCATGGTTTCTGCCAGACAGACTATTCGTATATCCATTTAACAGATTCAAACTCCAGTCCTCCTGACCTTTTATAGATGTTTCAGATAACATTGTGTTTACAGCATGGGCAGGGAGGTGTGTAACACGTTTCAAACGGCTTTATCTGCTCTGTGTCAGGGCCTACACAAAAGCTGTCAAATGGTGTACGCCGGACACAATCGCCGTTCAGTCTAAGCCTATTGCACAAGCATATACTGAAATGTGCGTTTATCGTTAGCCAATGCATGTGGGGAAAGTGCCACCATTGCTTTTTTGTTGTAGATGTACACTTTAATCTCTTTTTGTTTCCGGTTTAGTGTCTAGAGACTGTTTGGGTGGCTCCCAGTTAAATCTCAGGGGCTATGGCATCGAGAAGAGCCCTAACGATGTAACTGTGAACACTAAGGGGTTTTGTGTGAGTGATTTAAGTGTCCTTGCCTACAAGAGAGAGTCATGAAAGGAATTAAAGAAAGATGCCTAAGAAGGGTGGAAGAGATTTACAGTGTTGGACTTCTCACCTAAAAAGATTTTGGGGTATTTCTGTGTGTGTAGAAAGCATGAAAGGGAGAGAGGGAGAGATCTAGACAGTGTGTATGGATGTGTATGTGTGACAGCATTTGTCATTCTGTGAGCCTGCATTAGATTGGCAGCAGGGTGAAGTCTTAATTTCTGATTTACCTTCATGTCCGGATGCGGGGTGATTTCACACCCAGTTTCCCGTCTGTGTTTATCAGGGCTGTCGGAGCAATGAAGAGTCAAAGTCTAATCTTTCCCTCACTCTGAAGTAGTGAAAGGGCTTAAATTCCTCTCTGTTTGCCATGTCTTTTAAAGTGACCGATTGACTCTCTTGTAAATTTTTGTACATTGTCTGAATGTTAATATGCTTACACGCAATTCTGTATTATTATTAGTGCTTTGATTAATTTTATAATTTTTTTTTCCTTATCAGTGGTTACATCTGTGTGACGAAGACCTGTCCCATTGATAGTCATTTGTAATTATAATTTATTTCTAATTTATTAGATTAAGACTTCAAGTGGAGCTCTGTATGTAATTAAAACGATGTTGACCATTATTATGATTATAATTCTTGAGCATGTATTTGTACAGTACTGATAACCATAAATGTTGTGCTCCTGAAGTCAAGTACGTGTGTCTATGTGTCCATTTTCCTCTTAACGCAATGCTGTTTAAAAAAGGAGTTGGCAGATAGATGGCGAAGAACGTGGCGATAGATGCCTTTGAGGCATGGGGTGAAACATATTAAATTGTGTGAACTAGTTACTGGTAGGAATGCGCCAACAATAAAGACAAAACATGCTCAAGTAGCTCTGTGATGCACGGCATAATTTTCCATTTTGAAAATAAATGTGCATATCCCCTGCAGGGGTAGAATTCATTCACACGGAGGAAAATGAAAACTCACATTAAAATGGATTATTGTTGTCATCCTATTGTTTTACTTGCAAATTGATGGAAAAAGCTTCCGATGTGATTTCAGCTGTGTGGTTTGCTTTAAATTATCAGAGATTTGCGAGTTGCAGTTTTTCGTAGTACAGAAATACTCCTTTTATTTGGATGGTGTTAACTACCAAATTCTTTCTTTGCTTTTATGCAATGCTCACTATCATGTTTTATAAGGTAAAGTGTCAAGTTTATGTCTACTGAGTCTCAGACCAAGGGGGTTAACTGGTAATGCTTCTCTATCATTCATGAGTTTGTGCTCAAAATACACTTTTCTGTGGTGGTCTAGATTAGAAGACACTTATCGGCTAGTTTTAGCATGATTATATGCTCCCAATTACAGCCTGTTTTGTACACTGTTGTATTAATAGACCCATAATCTCTGTGTGACATTTCTTGTCATTACACTTAGAGGGAGAACCTCATCTTTAATTCAACACTAACAATACCAACAACTACTATCTTAGCAAAAAAGGTACAGCACTGGGACACACAAGCTGCATTGTCCTACGGAGGCTGCATTATTACAAGGCTGCAAACGTCATCGGGAAAGTCTCGTTTTAAGTAAATTCACCAACAAAGAAGTGAATTTTAGTGTTGTTACTATTCTTAAATAAGACATCCTTGACGTGTGCAGCCTTCAAATGCGACCTTCGAGGATTCAGCCTCAGAAATGAGACGCAGCTATAGCATTCTGTATTAGAAGCAATGGAAAGATACTGCAGTACAAATCAAAGCGAAAATACGCTTACAAGATGTAGGATACATCCTTTGGTCTAACACAGAATAAGATAAAGATTTGAACTTTGTTGTGTGCTTCCACCGGCTGCTCTACAAAATGGCGCTACATGGTCGTCCATAAGTCATTATTTTTATTTTTTTTGTACAAATATTTATGTCCTCATAACGTTGATCCACCGATGGCAAATGGAGAATTCAGACGACAACTTTTCTGAACCTTGAAAGTAGTGGATGGAACAGCCACCCCCTGGTTTTCATCTAAAATATCTTAAATTGTGTTCCGAAGATGAACAAAGTTATTACGGGTTTGGAACGGCATGGGGTAATCGATTAATGACAAATTTTTCATTTTGGGAAGGAGTTAGCCTAAAACAATGTTACACCGCACTGATTAATACAAAAGTCTCTACACAGGGTTTATCCCGAGTAAAAAGCAGTGCTAAACCCCACTTCTAATTTACAAGTGTGAAGTGTTCCTTCATGCTATTTTAAAGGAGTCATACAAAGCCAATTTCCCACAAGCTAATATGATTCTTTAGGGTCTTAATGGAAAGTTTGTGATATAGTTTGTTTTAAAATTTCTCAAAGATAGTTTTAAAAATGCTAATTTTCCCCTGTCAAAAACTGCTCTTTTGAAATCACTCTGTTCTGTGTACTTCCCCTTTAAATCTTCACGAGCTCCGCTGACTCCGCC
>JAUCMU010000151.1:4613924-4649873 GCA_032275025.1 Enteromius treurensis
GGGTAAATGACTACTGCTATGTTCATTAATACATTCAACAACAAAACACCTCAATCTCTTAGGAGTCTTGCTTGTCTTCGCGGTCTGATGACGGCTCACTCAGGGCGGGTCTGAGTCCCAGTCTGTGTGACACGCTGCTGTCAGTCAACTATTGTGGGAGTGGCCTCTGTCGGTGTGACGCCACACCAACACGCATTTGAGAATGGCTTGATTTCAGAAGGGGCAGCTTATTTTTATTAAATTAGACGAAAACTACTGGGTGGATCTTTATCATTGTAACACACATTTCAGTCCAAACAGCTTGTGAAAGTGCATGTGCACCAGATAACCCATTTAAAATAACATTCTTGAGACACGGGACAAAACAGGTCCTGCACGTGTAACTACTATAAGATTTAAAAATAAAAATATTTTAAATTTTAAACTTTATGAGGGATTAATAATAGAATGTATTTAACACAATTATCACCTTCCAATTTAATTTTCCCATTATTATACCAAATCTATGACTCTTGTTGTCATCTTTCGGCATCTAAAACTGTGTTTGCAAGGGTTCAATCATTCATATGCTATAAATATTTTTTTAATGATGAAAAAGAGCTTGTTTTATCAAAAGCAACACTTAATAATATCTCCTATCAAAGCAAGGTTGTTTTTTAATGACACTTGCGTTTAATAAGATTTTAAAGTTGCGTCACTTTTTCTCTACACTGTCAGAAATGTATAAAAATGTAATAAAATCAGGGAATATCAGGGGCAGCTGTCACTCTAAAGGACCCCCTTGCCACAGTTAACCTCTGCACAGTACACCACTGTCAGACAGGCTCTGGTAAGTTTTAAAGTTTTAGAATATTTTAAATCCTAATGTTAATATTGTGTCACAACCATGATATGTCAACAATATCTTACAGTTTATAAGGAAATTGTTTGAAATACTTTGTCAACACCAATGTTAGATTTTGTGTGCTTTATATACAATAACATACTCAATGTTTGTTGTGTTTGTTTTATTACGGTTATTAATTGATCCTATGTATTGATCCAGACGTGTCAACTCAGATGAATATTTTGATAATATAAATATTAATATAATATGTTGTTGGTCTTATGTGAAAGTGTAATCTGTCTGCTGACATGCGAATGAGTTTTGAAATGTGAAACACATCTTAAATGCTGTTAAAGATCAAGATGAAATTATATTACACAGTCCAAGGTAAGAGAAAAGTTAGGAGATTGTATCAAAGCGTAGCTCAGTAGCTTATAGCTTAGTACAAATTTGATTCATATATGCAATTTAATTTGTCTGAGTACAAGGTTTTATCCAACTTCTCAAGAATGACTGAGCCCTTAATTTAACTGCTGTAAATTCACTGCAAACCATGGCTTGTCGCTTTTATAAACGTAGCAAGGTTTCACAAAATACCACAAAGCAAATACAATTAAATGAAATATCAGAAACTGTTATGATTGCAACCATAGATATATAAAACATGTTTTAACAAAACGTTGCCAAGCAACACAGAGAAACAAAAAGACATGAATGTCTTTAGAGCACTCCGATCTATAATAGAGAACACAGACACACACATACATATATATATATATATATACATACATATATATATATATATATATATATATATCAGTGCTTTAGAGTTAAAGAGTTTATAGCAGCTTTGAAAGTGGCTCATTCAATCAGAATCAAGGACCGGAAGCAGTGTTTAAAATGATGATAACCTGGGGTTAAACGTAATGAACTCCCTGAAGGACTTGTTGAACAGCATCGTTCCATTTTTTTATGTGAGTGTTTTTGAAATCTGGTGATAAGAAAAGTCTCTGCATGCTAATCATGTCTACATCTTTGTTGTACTTTGAGCCAAATTAGAGCAATTTAATTTAGATTCAAATTGGATAAATTTTTATCACTTGTCTCAACATTGCAGGGAGGTTTGATTCATTCAAAGATTAAAGGTTTTGATTTCTCCAGCTTCCAGCAGCATCACTCTTTCTTCTCATTTTTATTTTAAAACCTTCCTCGCACTGACACAGAAACAGACATGCAAGCCTGAAACAACACAGCCCAGGAGGCTCTCTAAAGGTCAGAGTTGATGCTAATAAAAGAGGCTCGTTAAGGTTATCATGATGCATTCATAACCTCTCAGTATAAAGCAAGGTAACTGTGAAGAGATAGAGTGAAGGTTATATAGTGTTGTTAGTCTGCACGTATTTGACTGCCTTCGCCTCAGGAACAAAGCTGGATGCTGAATTAGGACAGAAGGTGGTATTTTACAGTGAAATCTCTTAGTTTACTCAACCTGTCAGTTTATTCCCTGTTGTGATTTATTTAGATCTCTAGCAGGCACATGTTGGTTTCAAACAGCGCATATAAATGTTTTGTCAACTATACTCTATATGGGTCTTTTCATTAATGAAAATTGTAATCTTATGCAATTTATTGATTACTATTTTCAGTTTACGGAATAAAATGTTTGTTTCATTATTATTTTCCTCTTTTTATATAAGGCTATTTAATATTTGAAATACTCTGGATTGACAAAAGGTCAGCATGGGTAACAACAGTTCTTGTTGATGTTCAGTATCTTTTGTATAGCCAAGATTTTAAGGTAGTGTTGTTGGCAACACATACATTTATTTCAGTTGAAAAAACATTATTGTTTTACGATATATTACATATGAGAATCCAAAATCACAGAAGCCTTTTGTTTTATAGAAGAAGAAACAAAGGGAAGGAAGTGAAATGTGGCCAGGTATGGTTTTCCATACTAGGAATTTGTGCTCTGCGTTTAACCCATCCAAGTGCACACACACAGCAGTGAGAAGTGAATGGTGGTGGAACGGTGCCTTACTCAAGGGTCTCACCTCAGTTATATTCAGGGTATTCACTGCCCCCACCTACAATCCCTGCCAGACCTGGGACTTTCTATCCGTTAGGTCACAACTGCCCTCTAGCAGTCATGTATTGTTGTCTTTTTTTTACTTTTTTACAAATACCTAAATTTAATACTATTAATACTATTGATACTTATACTATTTTGTAGCATGAAATTATTCCAAAATTACAGAAGACGTCAATGTTATAGGAGGAAAACGTGGTGCATTTTATTACAATTTATTGTAGTAAATCAACGTACAAAGTACAGAGGCCTTCAATTTTATAGGAAGAAAATACAGTGTAGTTTATTGTCTTTTTGTAGCAGTGGAACAGCTTCTCAGATATGACCCTACCACACATGCACACATACGTTCATATCAACTCTGAGATCATCTGGCCACATTCAGGACTCTCCAGACAGTATGCATATTATGCCATTTTGCTCATTCTCCCTCTTGTTTCTTCAGCTCACTTTTCCTTTTTGCCTGCGTCATCCACAAATGCAGTAATGGGTCATGGCAATACGGGGCGTGTGCATAGAAAGCCTGTGGCCATCAGTGAAAATGTAAGTTAGGGAAAGGGATTCTATGAAACTGAATCTGTTTTTTTGGCTTTAGATGATGTCCTGCTGGTGCTGTGTGGACTCACTGACGACCTGAAGACAGAGAAAAAAAAGGGAATGATTAGAGCGACGGAACCTGAATAGAATACAGATCATTCACATGCACAGATGGCTGCATATACATGTTGGGGAAAGTGAATGGTTGATATGCGACAATAAGGAGCAGAGACAGCTGGGAGAGGCATTTTTTATAAGTTAAAACAGGCCATTTCCTGCTGGAAATCAATACTGGACTAGTGCAACACATTCTTTGATAAATGAACTTCCCCATATGTGTTGTGCAGAAACACGGTGATATTCAGCAGAGCAGAAAACAGATATTAACAGTGATACACATGAGAATTGGAGGATTCTGTAGTGAAACCCAGTGCTGGTTAATAGGGAACAGGGCGTTTTTTTGGAAAAAGACTACAAACAGATGAGCCGTGGCTGAACTTACACACTGAGCACTAAGGGCATTCATGCCCTCAATTGTCCTAGTCTAGAGCAAAATAGAAAAAATTTTGAGGATAATGATTTTATGCACTCATATACAGTACATGTGTGTGTATTTGTGTGTATCACGAATATAAGATTAGGCAGCCTGTAAAATCCATAAATTGTTATAATTGTAGCAAGCAATTCCTAGCCTGTTAGCGAGTGCATTTTTGTTACCTCGCCATCCCGGGTCTCAATAGTCTTGATCAGAACTGTTTTCTTAGAGTGGACTTCAGATGAACGCTGCTGTTGTTGTTGCGGCTGGTGCTGCTGCTCTGGGCTTGTCTCTATGGCAACAATTCACAACCACGCCATCATTAAACTCACCCTCACATGGTAAATACATATCATCATTAGTTAAGGTACTCAAACACAACAAAGCAGACTGAGAGGTAGGTTTTTGAAAAACAATGGTGTTGCCCCCCCTTGTGGATGAAGATCCATTTTCTTGTCCTCATGTTTATTCAGACTTATAAGACTTTATACTTTTTTGTTTGTTTTAGAGATGAGAGTCGCGTTCAACATTGTTTTGAAACCCCAATGGCTTTCAAAAGCTATTCTACAAAACAAATTATATATGTGTCAAATACATTTAAAGCTATGGCAGAACTTGTCCTTTAAGGAAGTATTAAAGTATTTTTTCTTGTAAAGAACCCACCTCTGAAACTCAAGGTAGAGAAGGACTGCACAGGCAAGGAGATCCTAAAAATACAAAAAAAATAAAGCTTTATTATATCAGTTAAGGGAGGAATAAGCAATCCAAGTCTGTCTAACTACTTTCTATCTCTTACCTGCTCTCCTCTCCTTCCAGAAGCTTCCTGTAGGTGGCGATCTCCACGTCAAGTGCCATCTTAACGTTCAGGAGATCCTGGTACTCACGGAGATGGCGAGCCATCTCGTCCTTCATTTTTGCGATTTCACTCTCAAGACGGTCAATGGTGTCCTGATAACCACCGGCCTCACGACCCGTCCTCTCCTCCATCTCCCTCATTTGCCTCATCAAAGACTCATTCTGTCAAAAAGTTGGAGAAAGTGAGGACTACAAGTAGGGAGAAACTGATGTACAGAGCGAAGAGGAAAAGCTGAGTTGAGATGATCTGAGTGGAATATTAATAAAAACTGTGGATGAGTTCCAGTAGATATTCCTAGCACTACTGTGGACCATTACTGGCTCTTTGCTGTATTCAAATTTACTCATTGAACACCTGGGGAAACATATTAAGGACTTCATAATTGGTAATAAGATGGATTCAGGTGTGCTGAGGTTCAGCTAATATTTATATTGGCTAGGAAATAATAACTCGGCTCACAGCCCATGCACAGAATCTTTAAGGACTTACGGTTCCCTTGAGAGAGTCGATCTCACAAGTGTAGGACTGGAGCTGGTGACGAAACTCCATGGTCTCCATCTTGGCTTGTCTGAGGGCATCATTATTCTTGTTTACCGCCTGGTTTAGATCTGACACCTGCAGGCGAAACAAAATAGTTTAGCTCAAGCACTTGGCTGCTTTCAGTCTAGATGCATAGATCTCAATTCAGCCTTTGTGTGCCTGTCCAAACTGCAGATGCAGACCTTAGACTTGTACCATTCCTCAGCCTCGGCAATATTCTTGGCAGCGATAGCCTCGTACTGCATGCGGATGTCCCTGAGGGCGGCAGTCAGGTCTGGTTTGGACATGTCCATTTGGACCTGCACCTGACTCTCCTGCATCTGGTTTTGCAGCTCACGGATCTCCTAAAGAAAAAGGTAAACAGAAGGATGTGGCTTCAGAGAGCACTCATGTATTGTCATTTTGCTTGACAAGTTGAAGCTTTATGGGTGTGTGAAACAAATTAGTGTCATTGTAGAGAATACGTGACTTTGTTCAGTGGAATCTAGGATGTTGAATATTAAGTGTATAAAACACACACTTTTAAAAATGCAGGTTTCTTATTGGCATTGATGATTCCACGAAGAACCCTTAACGTTCATAGTACCTTTCGATTGCACTAAAGGTATAGTGTAAAAACATCCAGATTACTAATCTCTGAAAGATTCCCAAAATGGTTCTACAATGGCATTGCTGTGAAAACACCCTTTGGAGTGTAGCTGTAAGTATTTTTTCTCTGCCAGCTATGTGTAATTGTGGGCCTGTGATGCCTTGTAAGGCCTTTTTCTTTTTCCACCGCCCTTCTCACAGCTGCGTCTCGGAGAATCTGTCTCTGTTTAATTATAGGGATGCATCTGTTCCACAGCTTTACACTGCCCCCTCACTGTCAGTGCCCAGCTGACACACACACACACACACACACACACATGTGACCATTTTATCCTTACATGTCAAATAAAAAGCAGAGAGAGCATTTAGAGAACTTGACTTCAGAGGCTCGTGAGTAAAAGGTCAGTGTACGTGTTGTACGCTCGGTATGAG
Source organism: Enteromius treurensis (assembly GCA_032275025.1). NCBI lineage: Eukaryota > Metazoa > Chordata > Actinopteri > Cypriniformes > Cyprinidae > Enteromius > Enteromius treurensis. The sequence goes on from JAUCMU010000151.1 coordinate 4,620,328, forward strand.
AGTGGGGGAGGTGAAAGAGATGAACAGTTAGTCACGTATAGGTTTGGAAAATGTTGAGGAATGTAACTTTGGATGTATACAAACCTCCTCATGGATCTTCTTGAGGAATGCAATTTCTTCATGAAGGCCCTCAATACGTCTTTCCAGGTCCAGCCTGGCCAGAGTGGCAGTATCTACATCCTGCATGAAGCACAAGAACAATAGGAAGCTTAGCTTTTGGCCTTCACCGAAAAAGCCTTCTTAAAAACTGACATTTGCTAAAAACTAAAGGTGAAGAACATACAGCTCTAAAAGCAGAGAGGTTGTTCTCAGCTTCCTCTTTCTGGTGGATCTCCTCTTGAAGTCTGTGAAAGAAAGGGATATTAGAGTCTTCACATATCATACTTATTCAAATTTATCTAACTAGTCTGGTAAGACTATACGGTTTAAATAAGATGGTCTTTATTGATGTCTATCGTAATGTGTTTAGAATTTCTACATGGCCAGAAATAGAGCCTGTTCTAATGGCCAAGGTGTCCTGAGCGTCCTCTGTCTTTGAGATATGCTGAGAGTCTCGAAGTTGACATTCCTTCATGCACAGAGATCAAGACAGTACATTATATTCTCACATACTTCTTGAAGTCACAGATGGCTCAGGTTTAATGTAAACCTCTCTGAGTCTTTTGAAAGTGGCATGTTGTTAATGTGGCACATATCTGCTTTCATAAACGAAATTGTTGGCTGTCGGAAGGCAACTGATATTTTCATCAGAGAGATAAAAGGAGTTGTGCTATAAATCATACAGAGTTTTAGGTCCTGTGAGCTCTAAACACTGAAAATAAAGATTTATTTTTTTTGCTGGGTACAGTAGCAATAACATTTAGTCATATAATGTGTTGTATTATATAATCTCTATGTGTCATCTCAAAGCAGCCCAATCATTAGGTTCACTTTGAACAACGTCTGTGAATAGCAATTGCTGTTGGTAGGCATTAAACAGTTATCATTAATTAGTGCTGATAATGTAGGGTGGTTGCAGGGCCCTTGAGTGCAATGCACTCAGACAGACAGACACACTAACGGAGATAAGGGTTATTTTTAGGAACAAGCATTCTCTACAGTGCTGGGGGTATATTTAAGAGGCTAATAATAGCAGTCTAATCTGAGCAATGTGTAATGTGATTCTGGGTCCTTTTGCAAATGGGAATAACTCTCATACAGTCTTTCTAACATCATACGACGACATGAGTTACACCTGTTGTTGCTACTAGCAGTTAACCGTAAACCCTGTCATAAGCATAATTGCATTTACATCTGAGGTGTTCCTGACCTCTGACTTTCCTGTGGTTTGCGTTTCATATCTAGTGCACTGCAAAAAAACGGTTTACTAGCTTGAAGTTTCCAGCCAAAATATCTAGAAATTCTTAAATCAAGAAGACAAGTAATACATTTTTGACTTTTTTTCTGGCCATGATCTCAGAACCTGAATCATATTGTCCTAGAACGCTTGGGAGAAGTTTAGCAGTTAAGAATAGCAGGTAGATGTATAATGTTCTTTTCCAGGTTCTCCACTCAATGAGATACTTGAGTTATGAGCACCATCATGACCTTCAGTACGCTATGTGACTTCCAGGATCCACACACTCTTAAAAATAAACGTTCTAAAAAGGGATGATGTTTTTTCTTTTGTATTTTTTTGTATTTTTGAAGTGATGCCATAGAAGAACCCCCAAAGAACCTTCTTAGAAGAACCTTTTTTTCTTAGTGTGAAGAACATAATCATAAGAACCTTTTGTGGAATGGAAAATTTCAAAGTTCTTAATGGAATCATCGGTGCCAATAAAGAACCTTGATTTTTAAAAGTGTATTATATAATAAAAGTCATTATGGCTCCATTAAGTAAGCAGTTATGTAAACCAAATCACTTAAACACAACACCATTATTGTAAGAGATATTTTATATGTTTGGTCAACAGCTATGGCAATATCCTGTTACCTCGAACTTCAGTGAAGATGAACACAAAGCTGTCTACATTTAGTCATTTAAAATGCATAGCCCCAGTTAATTCTTGAAGTCTCACCTCTGTTTTAGTTTCTGCAGATCATCGGCCAGGTTGTCCCTCTCTATCTCAATACGGGACCTCTGATTGGTCACTGCATCCACCTGTCTGCGCAGCTCTCTCATCTCCTCCTCGTACATCTCTGCAATGCGCGTGGGCTCGCGGCCCCGCAGACGTTCGATCTCCACAGACAAGGCTTGGTTCTGCTGCTCGAGGAAGCGCACCTTCTCAATGTAGCTGGCGAAGCGGTCGTTGAGATGTTGCAGCTCGGCCTTCTCATTGGTGCGTGTATTGAGGAAGTCCTGGTTCATGGCGTCGGCCAGATTGAAATCCAGCTTCTCACCAAGGCCTGCGTAGGAACGGACCATTGATCCACCACCAAATGAAGCACGCTGGCTGGAAAACACGGGAGAAGAGGAGGACTTGGTGACTTCATAAACTCTGGAGGACAAACGAGAGGATCCAGAGGAACCTGCACGGCCAGAGAAAGTAGAGGAGCCCAGGCCGGAGCCGAAGGTACGGCGGTAAGATGAAGCCGTCTCGGCTGAAGCTGAATATGACTTGCTCATGACTGGGCCTCTAAGAGTTGAACGGTGGGCAAATGCCGGTTCGCTGAAGGCTGTGTGGTAGAATGAGGGTCAAGCAGCAAGATAGGACTATATATAGTGTAGCTAACACCCCATCTGCCCCCACCCACATTTCTCTGTCACTGTAATCACCCCACACGGTGGTCACCTCTCTCTCTTTTCTAAACCTCAGATGTCATGAGGTCTGGTTTCCGGCAGCTGGGTGAAGCAAATGGATGGAGCATGAGGTGGCACATGTCGCGTCACGTAGAATGTGCTGTCATTTCTGATCGTACAAGTGGATACCATGAAGAGCTATTTTACCACAGTAAAAATACTACTACTTTGAGAATTCTACTTGGGTTTTGGCTTATTTAAAATATTCAATTTGAAAAGTTCACCAATTGTATGATTAAGTTTCCTGTAAGTTGAGTTTTAAGTTTTCTTTCAACATTAATTTTAAACTAGCATATTTCTCTTTTGCACAATTAACTTTTTAAGCCAATCTTCTAGTTAAAATATTATATATATATATATATATATATATATATTTGAATCTGAAGTTAGATTTAACCCTCATGGTGTATTTCAGTCATTTTCTTGTTTTCAAAAGACACTAATTTTGTTGCATTTAACTAAAACTTATTGCCTTTATCACACAGGGTACAACAAGTAAAAATGAGTAGATCATTTTTGAGATTTTTATCCCAATTTGAATTACATATTTTAATCAACTGGTGCTCTTTCAATTAGCACATTTTGTATTTCTTTTTAGAACTGATTTAACTTTTTTCTCTCAATAACAGATGCTCAGATCAATTGTGTTATCATTTATTCACCTTCATGTTGTAATTTGAAATTGTATGACTTTTTTCTTTTTCTGTGGAACAGAAAATATGATTTTTTGAAAAAACGTTTTGTCCATGCAGTGAAGGTCAATTGGACAGTGCAGTTTAAATTTCTTTAACGGACTCTTCAAAAAATAGACAAAGAAAATATTACAGGTTTGGCTTGACATGAAGGTGAGAAATAATAATATTTAATGATATAAAAGTTTAATTTTTGAGGTGAACTATTACTATTTTGGTTTTGCTTTTTTAAACAATTTTAAAATTACAAACCAATTATGAATAATATTGTGAAATTGAGTTCAAGAAAGAATGTAAAATGTATTGCCCTGGCCTTTAAATGTCTTTGACTATATAAAATAGTATGCAGTCATGAGAGGAGGTCTTAATATTTTCGATATACCACATCATCTTTTCAAAGATGGAATGTTCTTAATTTGTTTTTGTTGTGTCATAAACCCCTACATTGCACCTATTCCTATTTGTGTCATTAAATATACCAAATGCAATCTCCGTAGTTCTGTTTGTTCCCTAAGCTAACCATAGTGAAGCCGGTGTTACTCCACAGCTGCTGTCATAGTTATTAATAGACTTCCAGTCTGAACCCCGTCACCAGGCTGCTTTTCTAAGGGCCTCTTGGAAAAAGAGTAGACTTGGAGCAGAGACTCAACAATCCCAAAACACTTTTTTAGACTTGTTCACACAGAATACAAAAGCGTAAATATTAATAGAATATAAGTTAAAAGAAAGCATCTGTGTGAATGGAATGTACTGTGGTCTTTGTCTCTAAAAGTGCCTCAAGGAACTTAAACAATGCAATTTATAGCCTCTCGTAATTTAACACCATCTTTCTGTTCAGGTGGTGGGTTACTTCATTATTTTCACCAAACCCAGGCCATCACCTCTGAATGCAGAATTAACAAAAGAAATGTATAAGAAGAGTATACACACACACATATACACATTTTTCCATACATTACATTTATTTATTTATTTTTGCTCATTTGAAACTTTGAAAAATGTTTAGACTTGATCAGACTTTTATTTTATGTTGACATTCACTGATGGATTCGAATTTATAGTAGGTCTTTACATTGAAACACGGTTTGTATAAGTTACTTAGAAGACGTTTTGGGACGTTAGGGTAGTCATTCGGACTTTATGACCAAAACCAGCACCATTACCATGTGTTTTCATCATCGCAATGCTTTATCAGTAATCTTATAATCTAATTTATTTTCGGCACACTATGAGAGCAGCCTCTGAAAATTCCACGGTTACAGAGCAATTCTAGGACAGGCATGTGTCAGATGGGAAGATGATAAAAATGAATTCTGAAGGTCAAAACACATGGAGTTTATGTTGCCAGGTAACCACAACAGAAATTCAGCAGAGCTTCAATAACAGCTGCCAAATCTATTTATTCAAATAAGACACATACCATAATGTCTATCAGTTACCTACTAAGTAAACTTGAAAAGTAGTTTTTAGTTCCTTAAATTGTAATAAATATAGAAAATGAGAACATAATGTATAAAGTTAGCTCCTTCTTCTTTTTTTTTTTTTCTTTTTTTTTTAAATCCGTATTTATAAAAAGATATAACTTACAATATCTAAAGGGGAAAAAAAAGACTGTTTTGTTTTTATTGAGTCACAAAATAAGAAATTTGACTAAAACATAATGTCTGCTACTGTGGTACCCCAATTGCGGGACATGTGAAACCACACATGGGTGAGGGTTATGGGAAGTGGTGGGAGTTGCCCAGTAGGTCGTCTTTCAAAAACTCCCTCTGGCTACCCTAGCAACCCCCCAAACAGGCATACACAGATTCCAACAAGGTGAAAAGCCACGCAGAGGGGGTAAAGGGGAACATGGCGAGATTTGGGGACAGAGTTTGAAAGATGTTAAATATGTAAGGGTCCCGCTATAAAACATTTACATAAATAGACCATATTCATCAGATCTTCACAGTCAGAGTCAGAGCAAAACTAAGAGAAAAACAAAAACGAAGAGAATGACTGTTCAAACAATTTTTGAGAGTTTGGAAAATACATTTTTGTAACATTTTACAAATGTACATATGATGTCGTGGAGCTAATTATTGTGCACACACACACACACACACACACACACACACACACACACACACACACACACACACACACACACAAAAAAAAAATATATATAGTGCATCATGGTCCCTATTTCAAATGTATTATAAAAGTAGAAAAGCAATTATAGTGTATATTTGAATAATACTTCACTGACAATATCCGGACAGTTGGTGGCACCACAGCTCAGCTCAACCGGTGCATCTCCATGAAAAATGACGTGTTTTGTTGTTACTTTCTCAATTGGTGGGAGAATATGGTGACGTATAAATGACGATGGCATTGGTTTTCTTTTGACAGTGGTTTCCTGTGTGAAACATGCGGGTACATATAACACATACTCATTTATCATGTTTGTCAGCCTTAGACAGGACGTTTGTGTAGTCCTATGTCAGAAACGTTGCCAAATAGGCCCTTCATCAATTGTGATATTAGTTTGTTTTCATTTTAAAATGGCCACTCGGCCTACTTGCTCTACAACTGCGTAAAAGCATTGCTATTTGAGACCAACCCTTACAAAATTTACCACAAAAAAACAAAACATGGTTAATAATTTAAACTATGCATACATAATCATGGTTTTGCTAAACTAACCATCGTTTAGCCATAGTATTGTAGTAAAACAGTGGTTATACAAATAGTAATCAATACGCCAAAAAAAAAGGAAAAAAAGATGCATGGTTACTACATTTTTACAACAATAAAACCATGTTTTATAGACTGGATGTTTCTTGCTCAACATTCCATTCGAACACATGGAATTTCTGCATGATTCCAAATAAAGGTGTGGCTAACAATCAGCATGTATCATTGGACATAGATTTACCTCATATTTACATTGATTTTCCTCAGTGAAATATTCTGTCATTTTCCTTTTCACCTCAGTCTGTTCGTGGGGGAGGACAACTATAACCGCAATAGAAGGAATTTATCATCTTCTGCAGTCAATGCTAGCCCCACGTCCTGCCCACTTTCCATTTTCAGAGGTAAACCAAGTCTCAGATGTACAGGCTGTTGGTCCTTTCCTTCATTTTGAGCGCAAGACTCTTCTTCACAAACCTCCTGGTCTCCCTATGACGTAATTGCGGGTCCCCGCCACATCTCTGAAGGAAGATCGTGATTCCGGCTCCAGATCCGCACCGGAAATTCAGCACATCCGTTAATGTCTCTGTATGTTTATTACTGCCTAAAACGAAAGCCTACAGTTAATTCGTCTTACCTGACGCGTCCATCACTTGTGCTACGAGCGTTTAGCACAAGCCTGCGGCACCGACAGGCAAAATGTGGATTTAAATTCTTAACCGAGGGCGATAAAACAACGCGTTGACTTCAATCCCGTGGATAGTTAATATGATGCATCCACGAGTATGGAGAGCCCTGTTTATGATGTCCGTATTCTGCCAGCTTGGGTTTGCAGGCAAATACGGTAGGTATTAATATCGCTAAAAAAGAAAGTGTTTGAGAGATGTAGCCTAAAGAAAATCGATTATTAGAATGCTAGATTCATTGTGCATTGGTGTGCTTGTTTAGGCCTATGACAATTACAATGTGGCTACATTTATTTAAATACAGTAGAATCTACTCGTAGGCAATTTAGTGTATTTTGTGGCATATGGGATCACGTTTCATGTAGGCTAGATGAACGTGCCATTATCTTAAAATCACTTTTTGAGAATATTTGCATATTGTGTTTGTTTCGTATTGCCATTGTGAACACTTCTCCTCCTTTGCATGCGTCAAAAGTGTTGTAGACGTCAATTAAAGTGCACTTTCAGCTTTTTCATGCAACTGGTGGGAAAGGACAATATGGAGACAAGGAGTCGTTCCGTGAAGAGCATCATTTCAGCACCATGGAGAGGGTCAATTTTCATATTCGTTTTATTTTGAAAGCAACTATCCACTTCAGGCTTTATTGTAGGTTAGGTTTATATCATCCTCCTCTATGCAAGCATTATCTGGTTAACAGAAATACTCTTTACTCTCCATCCCTGCTCTGACCAATAGAAATCACTCTTCTCTATATCCTTGGCGACACGTCGGCGACATAGGAGGAGTGACCCATTTGCAAATATTTCTGTAACAATACACCGTCATCTACTACGTTTTATAATTTTTTTAAAATGATCAATAGTCTCTCAGCGCTCTCAGTTTGTTTAATGGACGATGGTTTCCATGAGGTTGTTGGGATTTCGTTTTTTTTTTTTTCGTGCGTTGTTCATGCGGTTGACATTTATGAATGGTATGAATTTTCATTAGCTGCTCTTTGCACAGCCTGCTTAAGGCTGCTCTAAACCAGCTCAGATGCAGCTTTAAAAAGAGCAGCCCCGTGAAAGCTTAGTTTACAGCTTAATTGTTTTAATTTGCAATATTTCTGCACTGTTTTATTTATCATAATATTTCCTCTCATTCCATCTGAGGGTTAGTGTTGATTTAGTTGTTGACTAACAGGTCTTTGTCAGTGTAAACCTTGTTACTGCTTTAACCTGATACGAATTCACAAAGACAGCTTGATTGGATTATTTTGTGCAAAAATATTGCTTATTATCTTAATACGTTCAATAATTATTATATCATATTTAGTTTAGATTTGCACCAGTTTTTAAGAAACTAAACTCTGGCAATGGCTGTGTTGTTTTCAAGAATTCAGTGTGCTTTTAATCATTAATCCAGCGTGAGTAAAACACTGTTATGGTGATTTTCGCTGATGTGATGTCATCAGTGGAAAGTGGAACATCACAGGTTATCATCACATTCTGTTCCATTTCTAAATCAGCAGCTCACAAGCTGCTAGCACAAATAAATAATGAGCAAACTTTACACTTAAAGTGTGTTTTAAAAATAGCTGTTTGTTAGACCTGTGTTCAGTAACATTCAAAGTCATACTCTTTTAACACATGGATCATTTTAAGTCATAGGGGAACTAAATCACGTTTTGCATTGCCCATCTTGATATATAGCTATAAATGTATGGCAAGTCTGATCAGGTGAAATGGGCTGCTTTTAATAAAAGGTCAAATATATTAGGAATACTTTTAACTTTACGTTTTGCATACCTTCTTTTCTTTATGTATTATGGTAAGTCCTTGAATTTTGGTTTAATTATTGCATCCAGTCTAATCATTTGCACCGAACGCAATGATTGAATAAACATGTTATGGTTCGTTCATGGAATATAAATCAGGACCATAGCTTTAATCCCGGTCAGGGTGTTCATTAACTGATTTTACACACTGTGTTAAATGTTTTTCCTGAATGGACTCTACAGACTTTAAAGGTAAAAATGAAATGGTCTCTATCTGAAAGGTTTTCTGTCACCGTTTGACATTTTTTCCCCTCAAATGCTGAAACGGCGATAATCTGGGATTAAGCGCAGTGTGAAAAGCCCTAATCTGGTATATAATTTCATTTAGAATTATTTCGCTAAAAGCCCAATCCTTTTTTAACTGTCTAAATCTGTTTTTAGGCCACTTTATTCTCTCCAGCTTTATCAGCTTCACTCCTTATCTTTGTTTGTCCTGCTCGGTTCCCCTGACAGCAGTGCTGTTGGCCAGCCTAACGTTTCCCACACACACACACACACACATTCAGGCACACAAACAGACAGACACACACCCATACACACGCTCTAGCATAGTCAGGTCATGCTCACTGGCAGTTTTGTTTCCTTTTTATTTGATCAGCTGTGTTCAGCACATGCCCAGAGCTTTCCTCCTCATTCTATCTACCCAAACAGCAGTTCTGCATCTTAGGGGAAGCAAGTTACTGCAATCATAGGCCATCATGGATGAATGATTCTTGTCATTGATTCATCTTGATTCAGTATTGTTTATTTGCTATCGGATTCTGTTTTAAGCTATAACTCTTGTACCAGAGTCACAAAGACTGATTTGACATGTATCTGAGATGAATGTGTCGGTGAAGGAAAGGTCACTTAGACTTGAAAAAACAGTCGTATATCTCCATTGACAAAATGCTATGAGGTTTTCAGTAGTTGTCCATTAAATGTTTTTTAAATTCAATTCTCTCTCTTTCTGTCTCTTGCATGCAGGCTGTTTGTTTGAGAAGAGGCTGTGCTCTAGGGAGCAGTTCTGCTCTGATGGTGAGTATCACAATAGGGAGACAATATGCTGTGTTGTTCCAGTAAATCATAAGTTCAGAAGCAAGGATGTGGTTCTGTCTTTTGCGTCCCGTCTCTTTTATTTCTTGCTCCTGATGATCTAATCGTGATTTCCGAATCATCACTTGACACTGCAGCTCTGCTACATCCTGTTAGTGCAACGACGCAACAGGAGACACATGCACACAGCTAAATAATTTACACTGCAGGAACTTTCACTCCTTTCATATTAGTCAGCGTTAACAAAGATAGTGTTTGTGTAGACTGGTGGCGGATGTTTATGTTATTTGTGTAAAATCCTAGTTTTTTCAAGGAAGTATATTTAAATAATAATTGATCTGTCCTATGGGGTGACTGACATTGCAAGAAATGTAGATAAAAAAAATTGACATACTAATAATATAATCTACACAAACACAATCTTGATGATTTAGCAAATGGCTCCAATATAAACAAAGAGTGAAAAAAGTACTCTTTTCCGTACCCACTGTTTTTATTAGGACTAAGGATTTTCACAGTCGAATCAGAATTTTCAAATCTTGCCAATAGTTGACTGATAAGAGAATAAGAGTCAAGTCAGTCATTGGACAGTATTCATTAGTGATGCTAACACACAGAGAAAAGTGCAACAGACGCCTCGCAGACACAAATCAAGTCAATTGTGTTTTATGTTTCCATTAAAAGATAATTAACATTAAACGTGGAAGAGATACAGGCTTTGTTGCAGCATAACTCAACCAAATTCATCTAATATTAGAAAAATTATACACACAATATATATAAACCAGCTGAAATGTGATCGATGAACCTGATCGAAAAAGTTCCGGTCTTTCACTCTTCCTCAGTTTTAGTCTCCTTTAATGGTTTAAATCCCTGCACCTCTGTCGGATGGAAAATGAAACTTAATGAAAATCTGTAGGGGTGGCTGGATTTATTCACGCAGGTTAAAATATTTATTTTCAGATTCTTATTTACAGCATTATTTTAATAGGCTGTTTATTACCATGTTGGGAGAAAACCGGTAGTTCTACCGTAGTACTCCTCTCAGGGATTTACCCGTGTACATATTATCACAGCCATGAACCACTAGTATTCTGTCACCTGCTCTTCTCTCTCACCGTCAAGTCCCTCCCACCTCTGCTCCAGGTCCCCTTGGTAACGGTGACATCATCAAGCCCATGGAAGCTGGGTGTACGCCCCCACAATCACTGATGACTCACTACCCGGTGCTTACGCAAAGACTCACGTCACGTTTGCCGTTCATCCAAACACACTCATACGCACAGATATACCCCCATGGATACCTGCAAATTCAAAAAAGGTTACACAAGTATGAGGCGCTCTTTGAAATTTATTTCAGAGAATCGTGTTCACAATGACGGTTAGCTGGGTCTTGATGTACATGTTTAAGGCTCCCGTATTCCCACTGTCATAAAATGATAGAACAGAGGTGTATAAATAAGCTGTTTTTCTATTTTCAGTGAAAAACAGTTTGCCCCCAGTCCAATCTCTTTTGTTCTGACACATACATACACACGCACACTGAATGTCAGTTTGTATTACAATGAGAAGAAGTGCAGCAATAAAATAGAGAAAGAGAAAAAAAGGAGTTATTCACATTTTATATACTTTGGTGGTGCATGTACCGTTTCATTTCTACATTTCCTCTTGTAATTCTGAGTTCATATCTCACAATTCAGATTATATCCAGAATTCTGAGTTTAGATCCTTTAAATGACTATTGTATTTTTGCCAAAACTCTTTCTTAATTTCTCACAACAACTGCTTTTTCCCCACCTCTGAATAAACAATAAAAAAAATTAATTCCAACTTTTTGTCTCACAATTGTTACCATTTTTCTTGCAATTCTGAAATTATATACAGTATCATAGTCTTTGTTTTTCAGAATTCTAAGTTGAATTATCAGAATTTTTACAATTCTGAATTATGAGCTAAAATGTCACAACTACCTCTTTTCATGATTGCATGGGGCAGACAAGCGTCCATAATACACCTCTGTTAGACATTTGTTTTTAAAGAATGAGATTCTACAGGCCTAGACTGCATCCCTCATTAGATTCAAACAAATATTGCATATGCATTTATGCGCCTGTCTATGCGTAGCTAATATATTTTAAGCCATTAAACAAACAAACAAACAAAAACCTTGTATAGATAAACTGTGTATATATTATAAGGGCCGAAATATAATTTTGTCTCGTATGTGTTTTACTGTATGTCTTACTTTTGCTGAAGTGATGGTGTGACATCAGTTTCTCCTGGGTCACTTCTATTGCGATGCAATAATGTACTGTGTATTTCCATGCCCCGGGGAAACTGATCCATCTCCCCCATAGTGCTCTCACATCTCCATCTGTACTATAAATAGCTGTGAGTCATGTTCATGGACAGACCTGCTCTGAGATATAGAAAATGGCCGGGTTTATGTTTAGAGCTCATCTGCGTGAAGAGATCAAGGTTTTTTTTTAAACCACACAACTGGAGGTTTAGTCAGGGATGAGTCAGTGGTATCTGTGTGGGATGTGAGTGTATGAGAGTGTATGTGTGGGGTGCGCTGAATATGTTATGGGTGCTTATTAATCAAGAAACTGGCTCATTTTCACCCATGGGTTATTTTGTCTGCGACATTTTAATGTGCTTCGTAGTCACGCTGTATTTATGTACAAGAGTGTTTAAGATGTTGGTTCATATGTAATTATTTTGATGTTTGCTGACATTGGTAAGGTCTTAACTGTCAATCTATCTATATGTAAAGACGTTTTCTTATTAGTGTTCTAAATGGTTTATGTTTGTGTTACAGACAAGCTCTTTGGACAGTGCCGGAGCTCCAGACATGATCAGGTTCAGTACCAGGTCTCTGTTCCCGTTCTTCAGAGACTGCAGGAAGTGCTCAAAGAGTTGATGCTTCAGGGTAAACAAGCACACACACATAGACACACATACTCACTCACACACACACACACACACACACACACACACACACACACACATGGACACACACTTTATAAAGCTGTCTTGTTCTCTGGCCAGGCAGATTTTTTAGGCTAACACACACACACACACACACACACATTTACAGTGGCAATGCTATTATGTATGTTCTTTTTTACAGTATTATTTGAAAATATGAAAAATTATGAAATGTAATTATGATTAAAAATCAATGAATAATTACAGTTCTGAATGTTATGGAATTCTGGTTATTAGTAACAGCAAATGAGCACCAAAAATGTATTTAAACAGTTTGCTAATAACGTAATTTTTGTTTGTTAATTTATTACTTTTGACTAATTTTAAACAAGAAAACAATTTTATTACGAAAAAGAAAAGCTAAAATCATTTGATCTATCATGAAATAATCTACTGCATTGCATTAAACTGGTTATATGATCGTACCGACAACAAAACCTTTAATATTTAACACTTCATTTATTTTCTGAATCATTATATTACCATTTTTTGGAATAGAAGTACTGTCTTCTGCTCCTGTGTCTAATGGAGAGTGCAAGGTGTATCAAAAGTATAATGTAGTCTAATGTAGTACAATATCAAATAAAGTAATGATAAAAATAGATCATCCATTAGGATTAGGAGAGGCTAAAGGCAAACAAACAAAGCATTGCTGAGTGTATCAGGTTTCATACTTGTTTTCAAGAAAAAGCACATGCACAATACACGCTGACTCACTCCTGAAATAAAGACTCTGGCAAGGCATGCGCTGTTTACAGTTTAAGTAACTTTACATGTACTTGCTTACATCGTGTGTGCTGATTTGTGTATGTGTGTGCCTGTGAACAGGATTCTCCTGGCAGGATGAAATCACCCAGCACATCATTGCAAAGGAGCTGAGCCGTATTCCTCACACACGTACACAAAAGGTCCAGAATGCACAGTGAGTACCGGGAACAAACAATGCTGTTAGTTTAAAGGAGTAGTATCATTTTCTTACCCTTATATTGTTGCATCTGTAGGACTTTATTTCCTTTATTTCCATATTTTTTTCTGTGAAGCGACAGTTAATGAATTCTGGAGCTGAAAAGCACCATAAACGTATCATGAAAGTGCACTATATACAAGAATTCAAATTGCTTTGTGAATTTTAAATTGGCTGGTAATGGATTATTGAGTCAGGTTGAGCCTGAGGACCTGATCAGTTCAGATTCTGTATCTGTATTTGAAAAAATAATTGAATCACCACTTCCCTCATGAATTTTTGAAGTAGTGTTAGCATGGCTATCAAGAATTTCTTCCATTTTTTTCTGTTTGTGTAGAACAATAGACCCTTGACAGAAAGTGTATCGCAATCCAGATATATCAGCTCCATCGGGTATCAAGAGTTTCATTGCATACCGACTTTAAGCTTGCTGTGTTTCTCACACAAAGCTATTTTATGGCTTAAGAAGACGTCTTAGAAGCTGCACAGACTTGCATGTTCTGCTTATGTAAACCACTGTAATGCTCTTATGGTGCTTGAACGGTCTATAAATACGAATAAAAAAAGCGTTCTTCAGAATTTTTTCTTTTTGTGTTACACAAGAAAAAAACTAAGTCATATGGGTTTGAAGCAGTATTAGGATGAGAAAGTATTTTTTTATTTTTCATCCGTTCCTTTAAGTGTGTTATTGCTGCTGGAAAACTTGATTTCTCTCAGACCTCAGATGTTTGATCTCTTGTATTTGATTTAATATCATTGACTGATTTCTTTTTTGTAGACCGCCACAGCCTGCAGCTAAGAAGGTCTATTCCAACTCTAACTCTGAATCTGGTCCAGCTCAGAGCTACATGGATTACGTTGTGTTAGACCCACACCAGTCCTCCTCGCTTCGGATGCAGGCCCTACCAATGGACCCATACTCATACCTACAAGTAAGACTCTTTTTCTTTTTTTTTACAGCAGCATAGAAAACCAATCGCAGGTTTATCTTATATTTTTGCATTAATTGTTCCCTAACAGGAGGACATGACCCATTCTCTCCATCCTCACACAAGCATGGGATACCAGAGACCCTCCTCTAGAGCTGGAGCCCAGCAAAGAGACAGAGACCGTCAGCTCCTGGAAGATGCCGTCTCTCTCTACCTCTCCTCCTCACAACCCTCTTTCCGCCACAGGGGGGCAGCAGCCCTCCCTGCCGCTCCATACTATGAAGATCTAGATTTCCCTTTGGAATATGGAGAGGACTACACCCTACAGGAACAGCCCAGCTCAGCCCAGCGCAACAACAAGAAAGTCCCTCAGGACTACAGCTCTCTTTCTGGACTTGATGGTGAGTATCCCTTTTTGGGGATGCTTCAAATGTTGTGTCCTTAAGAGGATGTCCCAGTAAACAATTCACTATTGAAGTCTGCATGTTTTCCCATTTGCTTTCAGTTTTGAATAGATTATAATTCTATTAAATGTATCCCGCTTAAACAGATTTTGAGAGCAAGCAGGAAAATAGTAACTAAAATAGTAGACCTTTTGTGCAAGAAACACCAAGGTCATGTTTTAAATCTAGGAAAATGCTTAAACTTGTGAAAATGAATCCAATGTAAGTTGCTTTGGATACATTAATGTATATGTAGCATTTAGTGTGGGTGTAAATATGCATTTTTGCTGTTGCTTATGCATGCTGATGTTTCCATTTCATCCAGCATGTTAATATTTGTGTTATAGATGATACTCTGGCACAGCTGGCCAACCTGTTAAAGAGTTTTGGGGTGGACCCACGAGACCTGAGCCCTCAGCAGATAAAAAGACTAACTTTAGTATTACAGCTGCTACAAAACATGGAGAACGCAGGTACAGAGTGAAAAAATGTACTTAAATCATGCATTCAAACATATGCATTGTCACACTGCTTAAATCATATAGGATGAAGTCACTGCACCTAGTTTTATGGGCCTTATACAATTTATCATAGGTCTTATGCATTCATATAATGTGGGATAAACGCACTGTGTGATTTTTTTTCTTATCTTTGTGTTCCTCAGATCAATCCCCAGGGACAGTCACTGTAAAAGAGGTATATTTGCAGTATAATTATTCACCTAAATGCTAACAGAAAGTAACACTTTCTCCAGGATTTTTGCTTTTAATGCATTGTTGAGTGAGTCATCTACTTATTTTAATAACACTTCCACTTATCAGAAAGCGTAAAAAAGGAGTAAAAGGAGGAATTAATTAGCTGTATATTGCATTTTCAAGTAAAAAAAAACCCTGAATTAATTGTACTATGTTTTTTTCTCTTTGTGTTTTCTCAACAGACAATTGTAGAAGGCAGTGATAAAGTGACAGAAAAAGGAGCGAAATCCCCCTTACCTGTTTCAGCTCTACCCTCTACCCCAACCTACCAGCGGGCCCCTACACGGCCCCCATCCACACCGGCCCCTGCCACTGTGCCTAAGGAAGAAAGTGGGAGCTCTGTGGGGCCCACCCTGTCAGCCAAAGACCTGGATTTAAAAGAGAAAACCGCCAACATCTTGAAAACCTCTAAGGATGGGACAAACACCAGAGAGGAATATGGCTACATTGTTACTAAACAGAGGTACGAGGTCTTAAAACCCTTTAAGGATTTAATGTTGTACAGTTCATTCACCTAAAATGTCCTATGTTGGAGTTCATAGATGGCAGAAACCTCATCATTTTAGATCATAATTTATTTTTTTTTTTTTACCAAAAACACAATTTTCCTAGTATTCGACTTTAGATTTTGTGTTAGTTATATAATTATTTTAAGTAAAAAGTGAATGTAATGAAACTAGTGCTGTCCAAAGATTAATCATGATTAATTGCATCCAAAGTAAAAAAAAAATTGTTTACATAATATGCAGTGCCCTCCACTATTATTGGCACCCTTGGTAAATCTGAGCAAAGGTGGCTGTGAAATAAATCTGCATTGTTTATCCTTTTGATCTTTCATTCAATAATTTCACACAATTCTAACCTACCATTGAAGTAAAACAATGTGAATAAAAAATTAGTGAGGAATTCTTGTGATGATGAATTGCAGAAAATAGGGACAGAAAACCTTTAAAAAAATAGTCAAACAGCCCCTAAACCAGCACATGTTGTTCAGGAGGGTTTAAGAAAAATCTCCAGCATGTTCAGTTGTCAGACAGGACTGGAACTACAAATGGGACTGGCTTCTGTGATCAGATGAAACTAAAAAAAAATATTTTTTTGCAGCAAGATGTGTTTGGTGAACACAGGGATAAAAAGTACTCCATGTGTACAATGAAATATACTTCTGTGTTTATGATGTAGTGGGCCTATATTTCTGCTGGAGGTCCTGGACGTCTTGTTTAGACACGAGGCATTTATCAAAAACCAACAGATAAAAATCTAAATCTTATAATAGGCCATGGTTGGGTCTTCCACCGGGACAATAATAATTATAATATAAATATACACACACGCACACACAATTATGTTGTATATATGTTACATTTATGTATAATATGAATAGACATGTAAATATTTTCTAAATAGATACTGTATGTGTGTGTATGGTTATATACATAATAAATATACACAAAACACACAAAACAAATTTTTTTTTGTATATGATTAATCGTGATTAATCATTTGACAGCCCTAAATGAAACAGAATGAATAATATTTGTATTCCTATGTATGTATTCCTATTATGGAAAACATGAAAATAGCATGAAATTGTAGTATTTTTGTAAATAGTATACATTTTCTTTTTATGCTTATTTCTGAAACATTTAATCAGCAAGTAGCTCTAAAATGATTTAATTCAGTTAAAATACTAGAAACGCCAAGAAAAAAAGGTCTTGAACAAAGGTTTATCAGACTACATGAAATCTAATCTAATAAATTTTTTTCTATAGCAAATAGTTGCTCCAATTTATTCTACCCTTTTTCATAATACAGAAGGTTTTTTTTCTCTTTGAGACCTTTGAAAAATATAGTCTGGAGTGAATTTCTGATGATTTCTTGATGTATGTGTGTTAATATAGCTAAATGTTCCTTGAAATAAATGTAATTCATTTGTGCCGAATGCTCATAATAAGAGAAACGTATTTCTTCTTGTGTTTTCCCTCCAGTCCTTTAAGTCTTTACGATGGGGTGAAACTCTTAGAGACCCTGGCGGAGAGAATCCATCTCTCCACGAGCAGTTTCATCAACATTAGGTAAAGTGTGTGTGCGTTGCTGTATAGAGAGACGAATAGTGAATACAAGGAGAGAATAAAAGAAAACACCATCTATCTGCCATTTGTCTCTGCAGCGTGGTTGGCTCGGCCCTGACGTTCAGGATCCGACAGAACTCTCTTAATCTCAGTGCCGAGGACGTGGCCAATAAAGCCGGTGAGTGACAAGCCTTCACGCCTTGACCGTTAATTTTAATGAATCGGAAAAGAAATGCACAGGCGCTCATTGATTAACTCACACGTTAACCAGCATTTATTGTCTTTGCATTGCAGTTGCTGAGAAGAATTTCCTCGAGGGAGAGACAGGACTGAAAATCATCCAGACGGGAGTGGGAGAGGTATGCCCATCCCTTTTTTTATGTCTGCAAACCGTGAAACCCACACGCTCTCTGTGATCAGCAGGTCTATAGATTAGCGATTATGGGAACCGGTTGGTATAATGAGCCTCTCTCTCTTGTCAGTCAGCAACAGAATTGGCCACACAGGTCATTATTCTCTACATAACCACCCTCATCAACCAAACGCATAGATTCGACAGTTTTGTCCATCTATTATGTACAGATCACGTACTGAGATATATTTCTGGGTTCTCATGAATCACTCTGGCGCTTAATACTGAACCGAACAAGGAGGGCATTTGAAACGAACCGTTTTCAAAATCGTCCCGTTCATCTCGAACTGTCCCCACTGTACCGTTCCCCCGTCTCAAATCCTCCTGCGTTTTTTCCCGCTGTGCCTCATTTCTCTCCCTCACTCATTCTTTCTCTTCTTGTCCCATGCCATTCTCCCCTCTGCCATTCTTTTGGCCCTTCTCTTTTTGTTACCTCTGCCTTTGACCCCTCCCCATCCCTTTCTCCCTCGCTCCCCCACTTTCTTGGGTGGCTTTTGTGCTCGATGCATATTGAGGCGTTCTGCTCTCCCTCGCTCGCTCCCCTTTCACTTTGTACAGCTGTTGCAGGCCCTTGAATGCAGAATAATGTCTTTTGTTGCATCCGGCTGCTCATATTTTTAATTATTCTTCCTCGTTCCATTGTGGGCTGTGACACTTTCTTTGCTGTGAAGTGCACGGCGTATGAGTGAGCGAGTGAGTGTGCGCACGCTCTCCCTGTCCTTTATCTGATAATTTTCTCTCTCTGCCTCAGTAATGAGACCTGCTTGCACCTGACTGTTTTTGTCCGCCTTTTATGGGGGTAAATGCTTTTCTGCTTAGGCTGTTTTGTCTCTCCGTGCTTCTTTCTCTCTCTGCGAGACTCTTTCTTTACTTCTTTAATGAATTAAAGTTTTTACGGCCCACTGTGACATACATAGCAATGCCCTTTCAGCACTCCCACAGAGATTGCTCTGAAATCTTATTAAAGGGATAGTTCACCCAAAAATTAAAATTACGCTTACTCACCCTTAAAACACCAGGGACCAAACAAGCAGCTGTTTTCTTTTGTGTTTAACAGTGGAAAGAAATATATACATTTTTGAGGGTGAGTAAATGATGAACGAATATCCATTTTTTGTCTAGGGGCTCTATATTTATTAAATGACACGTCCTGAAAATCCTTTTTAGCTTAAATTATAATATTCCTGTTTTAAGCACATTTATCAGACGTGTCAATTATTATTCTATAAATCTTTGGCTGGGTCTGTTACCCGTATTGTCCCCAGCTTGTGTGATCTCATATATCTTCTGTTGTGCGATTATTCCAGATGTGAAGGCTCAGTGTTTGTGTCCTTGCCAAACCATATTACTTACAAACCCCTTTTTGGGCCCATGGCACTTTTCTTACACCCCATTCGTTGTACCCCCTCCTGCTCCTGTTGCTTTCGGCCCGTTTTTTCCCCTCCTCCTCCTCTCTCTCTCTCTCTCTCTCTCTCTCACGGACGACCTATCCAGGGCATCAATACCACCCCCCACCCCACCATTTCACCATCAGCAACATGTGGAGCTGTCTCTAAGGCAACGACGTTTGATGTGACAAGTGGCGGCATTGGTTGAATGGGGCTGAGAGGCAGCGAGGCCTTCATACGAGTCGGACACAGCTCTCGGGGAGGCACATTCTCTCTTTCCCCTCCCTTTTCTTGTCCTTCCCATTTATTTTCACTCATTTACCTTTTCGCTCCGGCACTACACGTATGCCACTCTTTCCCTCCGTTTTGGTTTCTCGGCTCTGAAACGTTAAGGGCCACTTTGAAGCGCTTGTTTGATGCTCTGCTTAAGTTTTCTGACCGGGGATGCTTGGACTGTGTGGAGGCTTGAAAATGTGAGATTGAAGACGGTCCTGCTGGTGATGTTGTGAGGTAAAGAGGTCTGAGCGTCCGGAGAGCACACGAGATGTGTGCCGGTGAGTTCTATTTCGTACTAGATCTACTGATTCTGTAGGCCTTTATGTAGGATTTAAACGCTGAGATGTGTATATTTATTTGGATGTTATTCTCATAGTTGCGCTGGACATCATGATATATTTTCCTTATAAATAATGGAAAAAAGTGTGTGCATATTGACGTAAGCAACGTATCGCTTTAATAGTCAATCAACATACTAATGCATAAATCAAGCATCCTGTTTTTAGATTTAATTTAGTAATTTAGTTTGTGTCTATATATATATATATATATATATTTTTTTTTTATCACACATGGAAAGGTACAAACTGTATTGCATTCAAAATTGATATATCATAATATCAGTTAAAAACTGTGACAAATATTTTATGTGGAAATCTGTATTATATATTGTAGGCTTTATTAGTTCTATAAATACGTCTAAAACAAATACCATGACCATTAAAACGTCTACATAGTTACTTTACAGCCCTAAACTAGAATAAAACAATAGAATAAAAAATATTTTTCTCTCTCCAGTTTCAAAATTAATTGTAAAAATATATCATAAATATTATCAACTGAATTGTCTTTATATGTAAACTAAATCTAAACTTTAAATGCAAATATTTATTCAAAAAGTTACAATATTTTTATGTTTTTACATTTACATTTACTTTTTTTTTTTTTTTTTTACATCTGTATCATATCAACATCTTACTGTAATAACAACTAAAATATAGATTATCTTTAAATGTGCCTACTATTTGGTAATATTTAATATTTCATTAGAAATATAAAATTATTTCACATTTGATCTCAGCTGACATCTTCAGCTTGGCATACACACAAATTCGTGTGTGGTGCATGCGCAGTGCCATGTGCTGCATGCATAAGGTATATGCGCGTTTGATGAAATATTTTTGTTAAATGCTGTTTTTAAGAATTATGTGCTATCTAGAATAGTGATGTCAGGTGGACCGGTTGCTGTGGTAACAGGGCAGAGCAGGCTGGATGAGTGAGATGATGTAATCCGTTTGTAGTCATTGCAGGTGCACATAAGTTCATACTATTTCTCTTGGTTTCGTGTAATAATTAGATATATTGAAAGAAAAAGAAAAAAAAAAAAGAGTTATTGCCTGAAATATTTAACCACTCATTAGGTGACTGGAATTAAGTGGATGTTAATTTTTCTTGTTACCTTGAAATGCATTTCGTTGCTTACCCTTAAAGAGTTTTATATATATATATGTGTGTGTGTGTGTGTGTATAATTTTCTAGTTTTCGTCTAGATTGAACAGTAATGCTATTTCAAATATTATTATATGTAATATATATATAAAATAGCTGGTGGGAATGTACTGAAAGATGCAAGAGGGAGAAAAATCATTCATTATAAACAATTCTCTAAAGGTTTTTTCTCTTAGAGGAAACTTAATGAAAACCGCACACCTTCTGCTGTGCAATATAAAGGCAGCGAGACGGCAGCAGTGATGTGAATTCTGACGAGTCATAGTCTGAACGCCTCTATCAGATAACAGCAGAGCCCTGCTGAATTGTGAAATCAATTCACAGCAAGTGAATGGAGCAGAAGATACATAATGGGACAGACGGACTGATAAAATCTTAGATCACCGAGAGCCTCGGAGATGGTTGGTGCTCCATTTCTGACTCGGACGTCTCGGGCCGTGCCTCAATTGCCTATTGTGATTCAGAGTGCGAAGCTCTTGGTGATCTTTGCCCTCGGGATCTTTCAAAACAAACAAGCCATACGTGTGTGTTTGTGTGTGTGCGCGTGCATCTCCTTTTTCTTTGTGGCTGAGGTCAAAGGGCTCGGGGGTCATGGGGAATGGCAGAGGGGTCCTGGGACCCTGAATCTGATTTTCCCGCTTCTTGAGGAACAGATGTTTGAATTATGCTTTCTCGGCCAACAGCTTATTGTGATTCAAAATGCACATTAGTATTCTCAGCGACACACAGAGCATGTGCTGAACCGTGCGTTACGTCGTGAGGTTATTCCTCACGTATCACCCCTTTTTACCCCTCCTGCGCAGAGTTTTACTCTCTGCTTCCCTGTAACCATGCTTTCCCTCCTTGTGATCAGTTGCCTTCTCTCCCGCTTTCTCTCTGCCTCCTCATTTCTCCGCCTGCCCCTCTCAGACCTTGGGGGGCCTTTGTCCTCTTGTCCTAAACCAGCTCATTTTTCCTGCCTGCTCCCGTGCTCCATTCTAAAAGCCTGTCAGTCTTCCTTTCGGGGCCTCTCTGGAGTAGCAGGTGAGGCGCCCTGCACCCTTTATCTCCTCCCCCATTGTCCTTCCGTCCAGTTGCGCACCCTTGCTTCAACGCCGCCGCCCCCCTCCCTCTCTCCACCTCCTTCAGTCTCTCCTGCTGAACACTCTTCTAGCTTTTCAGGAGAAAAGGCCGAATTTGAGTGGGAACAAGAGGGACAGAAAGAAATGTGTGAGGAACGAAGAAGGAGAAAGAGAGGGAGAGTGGGTGTGAGGAGGATAGGGAGCGAGGGGGAAAATGGTTGATGAATTTCGAGAAAGGACCGAAAAGAAGGGAAAGCGTCCTGACCTCTTTGTGGTCAGACTTAAGTGCTCTTTCACTCAATCTTTTTCTTTTGCTAGCTCAGCTCTAACGGCTGCCTGTGCGCTGCAGAGATGGTGGTGAGGTGTCAGCCTAAAGGTCTGTTCCACTTTCTCAGAAAAAACAGCAGGTGTCTGAGCGAAAATTATAGGCGGTGTAAGAATAGGTTGTTAAAACTTGTTGCTTTCTTTCCTGTTTTTTTTTAGAATGGCAAGATTTACTTTTAGTTTATAACTTTGTTCATGTTAGTCTTTAACATTTGTTTTTTGATCAGGAGTTTAAAAAGATTTGCATTCAGTCATTTTGCAATTGCAGAATTATTTAATCTAAATTGTACACTAAATTAAAATAATTAATTAATCAGCTTTGGTTGTTGTGAGAGATATGGTTTCATGGAAATCATCAGAATATTAAATATTGATATTATGAATTAAATTAGAATAAAACAATTTGTTGACCAGCTTTGGGAGTTATGGGAGGCATATAATTTAATGAAATGCAGGAATGAAAATAATTAATTGAAATAATTTAATTGAAATAAATGTTTTTGTAATAATCCCCTATACTTTTTCAGAATTATTTAATGCCAACTAAGCATTTATATTCTGAATGCAAGAAATATTAACTCTGGTTGTTAATGTGAATTTTTACATAAATATAATTTTAAAATAAACCAGTTTCTGTAGGACTCCAAGATTAAAACTGCTCTTATATAAATATACTGTACACTTCATTTATTTATTTAGTATTATATTGATTATTATACTGATTATTGAGTTAGTATCTTGCAGTCGTGCAGTTATGTGATTATGTATTTTTAATCATCCTAAAGTTCTACAAAGGCTGTACTTCACTTCACAATATAAATGCAATATATAAAACAAACATACATTTTCTTGAGCACGTGTAGTTGTGTTTAAGTCTTACAGAGATAATTTTTTTTAGTACAGAGGATTTTTTGTTTTTACTTTTATAAGAGTAAAATATTTAACATTATCATATGCTTTTCCCAAAATAATAACACCCAAAGATTAGGATGATTTGATTAGAATGCAGATGGATTCAAAAAGAGGCCAGAGGTAGTAAGTATTACATCCTAAGGTGGCTTTTGCAGATAACACCACGTATTATTCAGTGTAATAATGTAGGCGTATTGACAATAGCATATTTCCTCTGCTCTCCTCTCATTTCCTTTGCTCACCGTGATGGCCATGGATTACATTGAGCATTCCGCTGTTGCCATGGTAGCGCTACGGCCTGTTCTCCTCTGCTGAGGCTCCCAGACACCATGGCAACACCACCAGGCAGGGGTTGGAGACACGGGACGGCAGCCGCATGACATCAGCAGTCATTGCATCTGTGCGTTTTCTCGTTCCCTCAATGCGCATTAAGTGCAGAAGAGCAAGGACGGGCTAAAAACAACGAAAGTGTGTGAGAGATCCCCTCAGAGTGATTGACCCTGCATTGTGTGGGGGGTTTCCTTAATTGTTTACTTGCTGGTAATTATTCAGCGGAGCGGGCGGGTCACTGACTTCTTCTAATTATTTCGGGGTGGCACGTGGCTGTGCGTGTGCGTCTGGGTTGCTAGGGTAATTAGTAGTCGATGATGACATCCGACTTGTTTACACAAACAGAGAGAGAGAGACAAAAGAGGGACGAGAGAGTATAGGGAAGTCAGAGAGACCACACAAACACTTTACGATCTTGTTTCATTGCATTTTTTTGTTTTGTATGATGTTGTCTCACCCTTGCTGTATTTCTCTTTTTTTTGTAGAGGAGCGAGGGGCATGGTTTGCCCCATGCCACACGGGTCGGGGAGGGTCCGCGTGGAGTCGTCCTCACAATGGTGGCCATGGCTTGTGTGGGCACGGTGTTGTTGGTGGCCTTTGCGATTGCCTGTCTCCGACACCACGCCCGTCAGTTAGCCTCTGGCAAACTGGGTCTGGGACCAGAAGCTGGTGCGGAAACCCACTTTGATTACCAGGTACAATGTTAAACACACAGAAATACAGAGAGAGCTGTATCGTCCAAAATAAAAAAATTAAAAATTGGCAGAACAAAAATATATATGACAGAGCTCAAAATTAAGGAAAAATACCAGTACTGTCAAATGATTAAATCCCGATTAATCGCATCCAAAATAAACTTTTTTTTTACATTATATATGTATACTGTATATGTATATTTATTATGTATATATAAAGACACACACAAACTGGTTTTACATTTATATTCATATTATTATATTTCATATTATATATGAATATGAATACATTTAATATAAAAACTTAACATATATTTATCTCTTAAATATGACGGAGGAGATGGGGACATGCTTATGGATACGCTGGCCAATGTAACAATATTATATATATATATATATATATATACACACAGTACACACAAATAAATTATGTAAACAAAAACATTTATTTTGGATGTGATTAATCGTGATTGTTTGACAACACTAAAAAATGCATTTCACAGAAATGAAGTGGCACATATTGTGCCTGAAATATTGCATAAGGAATACAATCTTATCACCAACTTCTTAGGAGCCAGAAATGCCTTTGTGGCCTTTACAATTTAAATGACAATGAAATTACAATTTAAAACAACAGTATATTATATTAGTTATTAACTATATATATATATATATATATATATATATATATATGTATATATATATATATATACATTTATTCTTGTGATGCAATGCTGAATTTTTAGACATTACTCCAGTCTTCAGGGTCACATGACCCTTTAGAAATCACTGTAATATACTTATTTGCTGCTGAAGAAAGATAAGTTATAATTAATGTTAAAACAGTTTTGCTGCTTTTAAGTTTTTTAAACACTTCAGTGTATAACCAATTCTCACTTTTAACTTTTTGTTCATTAGCATATTTTTAAGTGCTATTAAAGCACATATTTTGCACGACCATATTCTACATCCTTAATCCTACCCAATACATTAATAAACAGCAAACTAGGAGGTTATTGAGGCAAAAGTTTTTTGAAAGTGAGAATTGGACCTTAAAATAAAATGTGCTCGAAATCTTTATTAACATTAAAAATGTCTTTACTGTTATTTGTGATCTATTTAATACATTCTAATCAAGTGTAACTGACATATAATCAGCACTTTAATTGCATTTAAATTCATTTGACATTGAGCATCCCAGTACATTAACAGTGATGATTATGGATCTGAAAATGTAATTTAAAACATTAATGCTCAGTCAGTAATGATAAGGTTTCTCTCAGGAGCTGTGTCGCCAGCACATGGCAGCCAAGTCATCGTTCACCCGTCCGGAGCCAGGCGGTCGACGGGGGACCGACACATCTCGAGTCAGCAGTGTGTCGTCTCAGTTCAGCGATGGACCGCAGCACAGTCCCAGCTCTCACAGCAGCACACCATCCTGGAGCGAAGAGCCTGCACAGTCCAACATGGACATCTCCACCGGACACATGATACTGGTACACAGCCACAAATTACAATTTGAAAAATGCTGCATCTTTCTATGTGCTGCATAAAGCGAGACTCTTTAAAATATTAAAGGAAATATTGCACTACAATTTCTGACTGTTCAGCACGTATCCGTAAATAGGTTGCAGTACCTGCTTGCACAAACCAAATCTATATTTAAACTTGCACAAAACTGCACCATCTTTAAGGAAAGAATAGCTATTGGAGTTGACTTATAGAAGTCAGTTCTGAGGCTTAAGTTGTGTCCTGAACTCAACTGTGGAATCATGTCAAGCTGTTTATTTATTAACAGAAGCAAAATAGGCATATCAAGAGCAGTCAGTGGAATGCATCCATTTCTGTTGTTCAGGCGTATATGGAGGACCATTTGAAGAACAAGGACCGACTGCAGAAAGAGTGGGAGGCTCTGTGTTCGTACCAGGCTGAGCCGAGCTCTGTCACTGCCGCCCAGTCTGAAAGCAACATGGAGAAGAACCGCTATCCTGACTTTGTGCCCTGTAAGAGCCCTGTGCCTGTTATTTCAGTGATCTCATGCATTTATATTACAGGAAGAATTTTATTTTTTTAGAAATCAATCACACTTTTATTCAGCAAGGACACATTAAAATGACTAAAAGTGAAAGTACAGAAATGTATAATGCCTAAAGATTTCTATTTCTGTTCTTTTGAACTTTCTATTCATCAAAGAATCCTGACAATGCATCAGTTTCCATAGAAACGTAAAGCAGAACAACTATTTTCCACATTGATAATAATTAATGTTTCATAAGCAGCGTAGCTGAATGATTTCTGAAGGATCGCGTGATGCTGAAAATTCAGCTTTGACATCACAGGAATAAATTACATTTTAAAAAAATATAAAAAAACAAAAAAGTTATTTTCAATTGTA
The DNA here is from genome assembly GCA_032275025.1 of Enteromius treurensis. Taxonomy (NCBI): domain Eukaryota; kingdom Metazoa; phylum Chordata; class Actinopteri; order Cypriniformes; family Cyprinidae; genus Enteromius; species Enteromius treurensis. Next base: position 4,647,466 of record JAUCMU010000151.1, read on the forward strand.
ATAATATTTCACAATATTAAACTTTTTTTAATGTATTTTTAATCAAATCAATGTAGCCACGGTGAGCATAAATAAGAGAGACTTCTTACCAGTCTGAACTTTTGATATAGCGATAGTGTGCACTGGCAAGAAAGGCATCAAATAACTGGCAAATACCAATATTGGTATGTTTAATTAATACATTGTGTTTTAGATGACCATTCAAGAGTGAAACTAAAGGCAGAGGTCAACCCCTCCAAAGAGGACTACATAAATGCCAGCACTATAGTAAGAAATGAAATCTTTATTCCACTACAGAACAAGGTTTTGGCTTCTATCACTAATATGCATGCTGGATAAGTAAATGAATGTTTGTTTCTCTATAAAAAATGTGAGCATGTCACTAGAAAGAATCTTCATTTCACTATCTTTACCCATAGATTGATCATGATCCACGTTTACCTGCTTACATTGCAACTCAAGGACCTTTAGCGCACACTGTTGCTGATTTCTGGCAGGTAAGGAGCACACATTTAGAGTAGTGATGAAATGTAGAAATCTTTTTAAATATGCATACAATTAAATAGGAAATTCCCAAATATAGTTTTATCAGGGACGGATTATGGTGTACACAGGCCCCTGTGCCAAGTGGTTTCTTGGGCCCCTGCACACAGCGTTCCGATAACGTTCGCACCGTGTCCTGGGGCAGACCTTCCGACAAGGTTCCCGCAACGTTCACACCGCATCCTGGGCATGACCTTCTGACAACGTCCGCACAACACTTACGTCTCCCCTGAACAAAGCCTTCTGACAGCCGGCGGTGAAAATTTTCTTAGGCGAGAGGCCCCCTGCTTTTCAGTGGGCCCCACTGGCCCGTTCCGTAATCCGTCCCTGAATTTGATCACTATAAATAGAATAACAGCACAACACTAAAGTGGTTTAGAAATCTTAAATGCTTTTCCTATATAAGTGGTTCTTTGCGTACTGACAGTGTTTTGGTGCATATGTTAGATGGTATGGGAGAACGGCTGTACTGTAATAGTGATGATGACCGCTCTTGTAGAGGATGGAGAGAAACAATGTGAACGTTACTGGCCTGATGAAGGATCATCTTTATACAACATCTATGAGGTGAAAAACATTCCCCTCAGAGTCTTTTAGTGGCTTTTAGTTATTACTCTTTACTACCTATTTTCTCTTGGATGCCTCAGGTGAATCTTGTGTCCGAACACATCTGGTGTAAAGACTTCTTGGTTCGTAGTTTCTACCTGAAGAACGTTCAGACTCAAGAGACGCGCACTCTGACCCAGTTTCATTTGCTGAGCTGGCCGGCTCAAGGCATTCCCTCCTCCACGCGCCCCCTGCTTGACTTCCGCAGGTACTGTCACAACACGCATTCTGATTGGACTACAAACAGATTACACACACACACACAAACACACACACATATCAGGTAGTGGCTCCTCCAAAGTTTCTGGTGAGGAAATAATTCACAACAGGGTAATAGCAAAACAAATTCACTAAAGGATAACAGTGTGCTAATGATACTGTCCAATAGCAGCAACACTGGACAACGTTTCAGAAGGAGGCAGCATCTTTTTTGGCCTCCCTTGCGCTCGGTGTGTGGTCATAGAGAGCATAATGGCAAATTTATGTAACATACTGTTTGCAATTGATAAAACTGGTGCAAATTATTTTTTAAGTACTGTCCAAATAGCAGCACCACTGGAGAAAGTTGCAGTGGGAGGCAGCATATTTGTTGCCTCCTTTCACAACTGTTTTTAGAAATTGGTAAAACCGGTGGAAAATGATGGATAATTAACGAATAAAGAACATTCCCACTGGGTCAGATCTGAATTGATATTGAGTGCTAAATTAACTGTGATTGAGACAATTTTTTGTGAGTGCTCTGTCAAAAGGTCCACCTGTGGATGTCTGTATTGAAGACTTACAGACTTAATAAAAATAGCCAAAAAAAAAGCTGCCACCGAGGTAAAAAACAAAATCTGAGCTTTATCACGTTTGTACAATATAATATCACGTTTGTACAATATAATATCACATTCGTACAATATAATTATCACGTTCGTACAATATAATATGCCAATGGCCGCCGGTCATGCTTATTTGCATTAGGGGGGGCGTATCCCTCGCTATATAAGAGCGGGATAGCCCAGCCTACTTCAGTTTAATTCGACAGAAGCGACGGCCTCTCATAGCACAGCACGGGACGCAGTACTCTTTCCATGTCTCAGGGAACAGTGGTTACAGAAGTAACTTTTAAGTTCCCTTTCGACATTTCACTCGTACTGCATCTGCTAAGACATTTATGGGGAACACAATACAATCCCCCCGTGCTGTAAGGTTTTGAACTTGGAAGCCTGAGAAGCGGACCTAGGGGAAACCCGAGGTCTCTGCGTCACAAGCAC
>JAUCMU010000151.1:4649973-4671831 GCA_032275025.1 Enteromius treurensis
ATTATATTGTACGAACGTGATAATTATATTGTACGAACGTGATAATTATATTGTACGAACGTGATAATTATATTGTATGAACGTGATATTATATTGTACGCACGTGATAATTATATTGTACAAACGTGATAAAGCTCAGATTTTTTTTTTACCTGGGTGGCAGCTCTACGCTTCCGTACTCCGTACAATATGTTGTTAATAAAAACATATCAAATTTTTCTGATGACAGTAAATGTAACGTAATGAGTAAACATAATATTAAAACAATATGCAAAAATGTTTGGTTACACTTTATTCTAAGGTGTCCTTGTTACAGTGTAATTATAAATTTAAGTACAGAGTAATATTAATGAAAATAAATAAAAAATATTACCAAATGTTTCTTTTTTATGTAAATGAAAGGTAAAAAATAATGTTCCAAATGGCTTTGATGCAGAACAAATTACTAAATAAGCACAAAATAAACTAAATTTAGACACAGACATCCAGTCTCACCCACATTTCTTTGCAAATACTGCCCTAATTTTTTACTTCACCCTAACATGATGATCTGCTTCACACTTGGGATTCCCTAAATACCCGTGGATGTTTTCGTTACCTTAAAGTGCCACGTTCCTCTCCCTTGAATGCATTTGCACTTTGGACCTTTCCTCGTTTGTGCTCGACACCCTGCCTTTCTCTCCTCCTCCTCCTCCTTCCACCGTCACTCTCTCTGATGGAGATCGGTAGGTCCCTGGACGTAGCACACCTCCCAGTGTCATTTTTGTGATTTGCAGCTAGTAGTCTGGGTCCAGTTGCATAGTCACAAAAATGATCATTGGTAGGTGTGAGTGCAGCAGGAGTGAGGCTTAACGGATGCTCCATCTCCTCTCTCCCCCTTCCTTCCCCAGCCTCACGCGTCGCTCAGTTCCTCTTTGTCCACAAAAGAATGATTGTAGGGATGGACAAATTGACCGTTATGCACCTTACAACACGCCTAGTTATTAATTTTCTATCCTGCCTTTTTTTGTTATAGAAAAGTAAACAAGTGCTACAGAGGACGCTCGTGCCCAATCATTGTGCACTGCAGGTAAACGGCTACAATGAGTCTCAGGTTCACAATATGGGCATTTTTTATTACTGTTATCGTTGTAGATGAATGATTTAAATTGCGTTCCTGTTTCACACAGTGATGGAACTGGCAGAACCGGCACTTACATTCTTATTGACATGGTTCTTAACCGCATGGCAAAAGGTAAGCACCTCGTTTCTCTATTTCATTTCATGTACGTGCCGCATGCTCATAGGTTGCTTGTCTATTTTAGGCGTGAAGGAGATCGACATTGCCGCCGCACTGGAGCATATTCGCGATCAGAGACCAAGTATGGTACGCACTAAGGTATGCACAAAATGCTTTTCCCAGCCAAAATGCGATTGCAAACGTTAAGAGTGAATTTCAGCCCCAAGCTTGATTGTTTCTGCAGGACCAGTTCGAGTTCGCCCTGACAGCTGTGGCAGAAGAGGTGAACGCCATTCTCAAAGCCCTTCCTCAGTGAGCCACATCCCACAGTGTCACCCTTACACCTTTTTCCACTCACATTCACCCCTCTTCACGCACCTCACTCAATTTCACAAGTCAGAAATTAATATAGTCAAAAGACTATGAAAGCTTTCCAGTGCTGGAAACACTGCAGGGGCCAAATGCTTCAGTCCTAATTGAGTTTCAGGGAGAAACGGTGGTAAGCATCAGATTTAAAGTGTCCTAATTTCTGTAAATTGACAGTACAATGTTGTCTTTTTTATAAATATATACATACATATAATGTTTGATGTTGAAAAATGCAGGTTTGTTCTTTCTTCATCATGGCCAAAAATGCAATTCATGTACCAAATGTGGAAATGACAAAAGAAGTCACCATGTCTCATGCAGTCAAACATGAGATCGTATATGCACAGTCATGTCTGAATTCATTGGAATGTACCTGAAAGGCACCTGTAATATCTTGAGGTTCCTGTCAAATCTTTTTCAAGCATTCAGTGCTTTCACATCTGTAATGTCTAGTGCCGCCTTTATGTTGTGTGATGATCACTGTAAATAATTCACTGAGAGCTCTGTTTATTCCTGTAGCAAATGTGTAGAAAATTATCAAAAAAAGAGAAGTATATGACTATAATTTTGAAAAGGTTCTGAATTAAATGTGAATCTGTGTAGCAGCACTGCTTGATGTGTGTGGCTTCTCTTTCATTATGACCATGTTTATGCCTAATCCACACTAACATTCAAAAGTTATAAAGGACCTTTTCAAAATCTTGAATAAAAATATTTTTGGTTTCCACAAAACATTACGCAGCATATCTGTTTTTTATAAAAACACCTACTGTATTTAATATTTCACAGTATTATAGTTTTCACTGCATTTTCTGACCTAATACATGCAATTTTGGTGAAAATAAGATTATTTTAAAAACATACCGACCCAAACCTCAAGACAGTAGTGTATAAAAATCAATAATAAGATATATGAAAAAGCAGAGGTTTCGATTAAAACACAAGAAATACTTCTGAATAAATAATAAACCTTTATCATAACTTATGAAGATTTTAAATCACGTGCAACTATACATTCATCACAGGTTTGAATCATTCATCATTAAAATGTTAATAAAGAATTTTGTCTTTAAGACACTTGATTTTTTTTTTTTTTTTTACAGTACCATACATATTTGATCAGTGCAGGCCATAAATTGCATTTATATATAAAAAGCAATCCAGTATCCCCTCTCCAAGAATGAGAACGCATTCCTACACAAACACACATACATACGTAGCACATACATGTTTGACCTTTATGTAGTGTTGCCGGTTTAGTTTTTTTCCAAATAAAACTTTGAAAAGGGTCTGAGCGGCAGGTGTGTCAGGCAGAGAGAGACAAAGAAGCAGAAAGAGAGAGCAGAGCATCGGGGAACACTTCACCTGTTAAGAGCAGACGGATGAATCCAGTATTAGAGTTGCCTCACAGTTTCTTCTGTCTGAGTGATAAAACTGAAGACTGTTTTGACTCTACTTAGCATTTTTCTGCACAAATGAATCAAGTAGAGTTTAATAAAGTCCTGGAATACTTTGTGCTCTACAGCAGGAGCAGCAAACTCATCTCACAGATACACAAATGTTAATGAACTATTAATGGGGTCAAGAGCTGCAGAGTCATCTACACTACGTTTTACCTCGGGAGGGGTAAGAGGGGGTGTCACAGCCACAGGTCAGCCTGTGAAGGCCTGGAAGTCGGACTCTGTAACGGCAGGGAGAATGAGTCAGGTAAAAAGCCCAGGAAAAACAAAAGTATAAACATAATAAATGCACATGAGTGGAAATGGTGATATGAATGTGAAAAATCTTTGCAATTGCATGCTGAATAGTGATATATATATATATATATAGTGGATATAGTGAATAGTGGATTGCAAAGCATCAAGTTGTTTTTTCCGAATTTGATTTAAAGGCACAGTAGTTTATAAAAATCTGCCATTTTAATCAGGTGAACTGGTAGTAAATGGATAGCAGTCCATCAAAAAATACTTAATTTAAAATGAATTCTTATGGGCAGAATGTATTGTACCATTTATTGTTCCTCATATTGGCAACAACATCATGTTAACAATGACTGAAACAGCTTTTATTAACAATTTAGTCATTTAAAAAGCACTTTCTGAGCCCTGTGAATTAGGACGCTTCTGAGAGAATAATCTTTTTATACATAACATTTTCATTAATAGCAGTTTTGTGTAAATCAATTTCTTGATTGCAGTTTACATAGACAATCTTTTAAAAATGTAATACTCACATAGCATCACATTCAAACTTTCTGTGCTTAGTTTGTGTTTATGCATTGATGTTTTGATTGTTCATTTTATATCACAAAGCTGATAGTTATTATGGAACAAAATGCACAAACAAGTAAAAATAAAAAATGGAAAATGTGTTTCTATGGCTAACTTAAACACAAACTGTCACGTGAGATACTGTATAACGTTGGCGACAATAGCCAAGCATTTCTATTCTAACAAAGAAGGCACAAACGAAATATCAATAGTGATTCATTCTGATACACAGCCTATAAAACTAATTATGCTAGTTACTGTCAGTTATTTGGCACATTCTCATTAACTGAGATAATTTACATTCTCTTCGTGACTAGCTATTAGTCACTGACTCATTGCTACTCACACCATGGGCTCTCAGAGGCAGATTATCTTAAGGTCTTTGTGCAAAATTTCCTCTCTGGAAAAATCACTTTCACATTCAACAGGTACTTCTGAAGGAATGACAAATGCACGTTAAAATCAGACGCGTTCGGACGCGAAACAGAAATGTACCTTCTAGCAGGAATAACACTAATGAATGTGAGTACAAGTGAAATAGAGTACTTTACTGCTGAAAAAAACAAATGGAAGATTCATTGGGAATGGGATATCAACTGAATTTTAAAAAACTCTGACCAGTCTTAAAGAAAAATGTAGCTGACTAACTTTTAAAACTAGTCTTAACCTTTTATGCAACTGGTCTTGTGCCTTGTACCATTTTTCAGAATTTACTGGATGACTGGATGAATTTTAAATCCCATGGAGTGTTTTTAAGTGTCGTTTTTTATCACTTTTAAATTTAGGGTAACCTCATATATCCAGGTTTTCCAAGCCTGTGGGAACCACTGGTTTAGAGTACAGCAACTCTTAACTCTGTAGAAATGTATGTGTCTTTGTTTAACAGCGAAAGGTCATGTTGAATATTAGATTTAAATTTGACCTTCCATTTACTTTGACCATTCTGCTAACCATATACCTGCTCTCCAAAATCCCACAATCACCCTCTGTAAAGACACGCCAGTCAATCTGATGCCAGCGATGCCAAGCCGCTTACAGGCAGACAGTGTTTCTGATTGGCTAAAAGTGACTAGTACTACTAATTTTCCCTGTTTACAGAGTAAATGCTGGTAAATGATATCCCAAGACACCCATTTCGCTTATATCTGTCAGATATTTTTGCAGGACATTTTTGGCATGGGGTTCTAAAATATTGCAAACAGGTCCTTCAAAATTCCCTGACTTCATGATGAATAAACACATTTTGGCACCTACCTCAATGCAAGAAAATACAATTAAATTTGCGCAACGCCATAAGAGACAGAGCTGTAAGTCAAAGCACACTTCAGGTAGTATTAAAAAACAACCATAAGATGAAAACATTAGGTTATAACTCGCATACAAGCATGGTTATGCTCCATATTCTTCCTAACAGACCAGGCACTGACACTTCCTCCTCTTTTTTACCACATTAGTCCCATTGGCTGCCATTTCGTCGTTCTCTTTATCCTGTACAACAACACTTTCTGAACTTCTAGCCCGACCCTGTTCTGTCAGTCTCTCCTCTGGAGACGAGGGGGTGCTTTCTTTTGTATTATCCAGTACTTCTTTCTGCTCTTTGTTTTTTTGACCGGCACACTTCCCACCACCTGGTTGATTCCCCCTCCCTCCCCCAGCACCTGAGATCACGTTGTCTGCCCGTTGCTGGGCCTCCATCTCCGACAAGCTGTAGGCCAGCGCCATCTGCAGGTCTTCGTCCTCCTCATCTTCAGTGGCATCGGGGCAGTGGTAGAACGGGGCGGCGCTGTATGAGCGTAGAGCGGGGTTTGGAGAGCTATTGTTGGAGGGGCGGAGCAGCGGATGGTGGGATTGTCTGGGAGGCTGACTGGATTGCTCTCTACGACTAAGTTCCAGAGCTAAGGCCATCTCATCCTCCACACCTGGACACACAAACTCAATGTCAGACTGCTTCTGCAGGAAATTAGCAATCTGCATACGACTAATCAAGAACCTACTGTGAAATATAATTATATAGTTAGCTATAGCAATCTACTTTCAAGCCTAAGTGGCTTTTCTGAGCCAATATATACGGTTCTGGTATGGCTGCAGTGCAGCTCAAATCATAAAAGAATAACTAAATAAGTGGAGTTAGAGTTGCTTAAGCTCTTCCTGCTCAAGTGATAACTGGATGAATTGGTGTGTTTTCAATGTAATAAACAGGAAAAGTCTTTAAAACCTTTAGAGCATGATGAATTTTATACATTGGACAACAAACAAAGCTAAAGGATAAAGACCGAAAAAGACTGAAGGGTAGGTTATGTGTATTAATATTCCAAATGTGTCTGCTTTCCCAGGCAGATTTATCCTGAGCTGATCAGCTGAATTGTGTGTGCATTAACTATACAGATGTCTTTTGCTCCTATATTATTATTATTTAATGATAGCGAAAACTGAATTACCATTGATAAGGATAGTTTTCAAAACCCCATCCTCCTCAACCTCTGTTCGCTCCTGGCCATTTTCTCTGACCCTGAAGGAAGAAATGAAATGTTACATAAACAAACTTGAATTCATCTGACTTCCTGTAAGCCAGGCCTTCACCTTGTTGCGAGGTTTAAACCATTTTTTTTTTACAGATTTTCATCAACTGCATTTGATGCATATATTTTGCATGTTTTAGATTCTGTATGAATATTATATATTGTAATGTGCATTATACACAAATGGATCAAAGGTATAACCACGGGCAAAATGAGTATAATGAGAAGCAGACTGACTTTTTTGTGGTAGTACGTTTTCCATTGACAATGCGGGTAGAAGTAGAAACAGACTTGAAGTTTGCTCCTCCCATGCTGCCCATCCCACCCACTGAAGAAGAGAAGGATGTGAAATCAGCTGTTGACAAAACAAAAAAAAGGAAGCTCTTAATAAGTTAGTTTAATCACCAAATTTCCATTCCGTTCACCGAAATGAAGTATTATTCTGGGAGAAGACTGAACACAGACTCAATAATTATTAGCAACAACAAAAAAAATTAAAGCATGAAACCATTTAAAAAACCAACCATTTGCTGAGGGGAACGAGAAGAAGCGACTGGGCCCAAGCCTGGAGGAGGAGCTGTGAAAGCCACTGTGCATTCCACCAAACGGGAAATCATCTACAGTAGTAGCAAAGAAAATTTGAGAGGGTTAAAGAGCACAATGCTGGGTACCCATTGCACAATTTAATTTTTGTACGGATATTTGTGATCTAGAAGTGCCAATGTGTCACAAATGCTGATTGAAAATGTGTTTTGACTAATATTAAATCTACAGCCAATGTGAGTGCAAGATACAGAGCAAGGGGTGTGCAGGAGGAGTCATAAACCCACAACAGAGCATCAGCAAGCAGCCATTCTCTTCCTTCATAGTCTTCCTTCTCTTTTTGTCATTTCAAAAATCAGCATACAAATAAATTGTATTGCAAGCTTCTTGCGGTCTACACATTTTTAACAGGGAGAAGTCCAGTCTTGTGTGAGATCTTACGTTATTTTCTGGACCACTTTTGCACATGTGTCACTTCTGATGGTTTGGTTGTAGCCATGTAGTGTGGGAAGAATAGCAACCTGACAACTTTGTGCAGTGTATACCCACTAAAGTAAGAAAAAATGCAAGTTTTGCACGTACTGTACATCTGTGGTAATCAAAACAAATTAACTCATAAATACAATGTCAGTTTAATGTGGTCCATAACTTTTATCATTTTATTTAAAATCATCTTAATATACCTATATATAAATAATTCTACAATGTATTGGGGCCTCATAAAAGTTTGCAGTCCCGGGCTCCTGTCTAAGAACCACTGGTGTGAGGGTCATTCTGACACAGAGAAAACACACACACGGTTATATAAGCACGATTCAAGATCAGCATATCAACAGACAAACACTTACCAAAGAAGTCTGCGAATGGGTCCTGACCTCCGAAGAACTCTCGAAACACCTCATCTGGGCTACGGAATGTGAAGCTGAATCCTGGGAAGTCATCGGGAAATGAAGAACCCCCAGAGCCTGTAAAACAGATGTAAAGCACAGTTAAGATTAAAAGCAAGCACGTGTAACACTAGGATGGTATTTAGCAGTGTGCAAGTTCTCCTCACCTGAGCTTGGCATGTCGGATCTACCGTATCTGTCATAAGCATCTCGTTTGCTTTCTTGAAAATGAGGATAAACAGCAACAGTGAAATTCAAGCCTTTCTGAACCAGTACTTCAACCATTGCTGCAGAGATGAGAAATGCCAGCGTCTTACTGTCTGAAAGAACTTCATAGGCCTCTGCTATCTCCTTAAATTTTTTCTCTGCCTCTTCCTTGTCCTCTGGGTTTTTGTCAGGGTGCCACCGCAGAGCCAGTTTCCTGTAACTGTATACACAACATAAATAAACATAAGTAAACTTAGCTTGACTGGCATCTCAAGATTGTGATGAAGTGATATATAGGATCAGGGGGTCATTTATATATGACACATTGCATCCACCTTCTTGTTAGTCAATGTTAGACTCTTGTGGTTCATATTTGTATTAAGCATCTAGCATCATGAATTCCACATTTTAGAGCACCTAGTAAAGTTAAAATGTGCAAATGGTCTCTTTTTTTTTTACAATTCAGGCATATCAGCTTGATCGTGCTACTTCATTTCTATTTCAAAATAACAATTAGTGGCATAACTAAAAAATGCATTAGTCAAAATGTTTAAATGCACAGCTATTTTTAGCATAATAGTAATTATAATAAATGTTTCTTAGGCTCCATATCAGCATATTAGAATGATTTCTGAAGGTTCATGTGACACTGAAGACTGGAGCAATGGCAGCATTACAGGAAAAATTATATTTTAAATTATAGTAGAAAATTGTAGAAACTTGTTTTGAGATATAATCTCAGAATTTCAATAATAAAAGCAATATTTTTTGCAATATTATTTACATTACTACTGCTTTCCCTTTATTTATCGTAAAATGAATGCAAAGTTGCTTAGCAACGGCTTACTGTATTTCACTGTTGATGAATACTTTATAAAGGTAAACAGCAGGCCTAAGTTTCAAAATACTCTGTCTTCACTCACAGTTAGAGTACTCAGTTAGAGACACATTCAGTTACATTCCATAACAATCCCATAGGCCACCCCGTACTGCAAGCTACTGATAAGTGAAGGCAGTTTTTAGCTTACGCTTTCTTGATGTCATCTGGAGAAGCATTTCGTGGCACTCCCAGAACATCATAGTAATCCACCATTGCGGCCTTCAGCTTAGTCCACCTGTTCCTCGCATGTGCGAAAAATCATCAATCATCCAAATGTGTCAAGGAGTGTTTCTGAAACCATTATGATTTGTCAGTTACAGTTATGTTCACACATATTAGGCACATGCGATCATTCAAATCAAATGCCATGACATCAAACATCAATTCTTTTTGTTTTTGATCATTTTGATTATTAAGGGTTTATTTTAACACAATCTTCCAGGCTCTTTAGTGGCTAACATGGTTTCTGTTTATGTTCAAACTCAGTGGTGTGCAGCTCAATGAACTGTTGCTTATTGTGACAGTTTATCACAAAGTGCTGGACTTGGATTAATAGACTGAATATAGACTGGTATCCCCCTGGACTCTGGCCTGCCCATGTCTGGAACCCTCTAGAAACCGGACACAATGTGATGTTATTTCAAGCCCAAAGTTGAAAAGCGATTGGTGTGGGCCATATGTCCACTCACTGACAGCTGGCGCTGCTGAAACACGCGAGATCCTCACAGAGACACACACAACTCCCTATTAATACAGCATTTTAGAGATCCAACCGTCCCTGCGGCCGCCCTATTATAACAACTTTTACCTTTTTTAGAGTATCCAGCCAGGAGGAGCCGTGCTTCAGTAAACAGGGCTGAGATATCTCGGTGAAGCGCTAGTCGGTCGGTCCGGACTCCCAGGGCACAGGAATTGACGCTCTTTTAACGTCCGCGTGAGTACGGAGATCCGTCAGAATCACCCATTTACCGCTAGCACGCTGGGCTTCATTACTTCAGCGTGAAACCGACACCCCACTTCTATATGTGTCTGTCCCTCGCCCTCTGCTGCGAATGCGGTGCGTCACGATCAGCTGAGCCGCGGTCCAAAAAACACAGCGCCGTCTAGAACATGCCAGTGTTTGTTTACGTCACGAGCCCCGCCCACTTCAGCCTGAGGGAGCCATGTGCAGGACAGAAGCTCTGGCACACACGAGTCTGCTTATCGGAATAAACTAATGCAGTTTTTATGGATTTATGTAGGTATGTATTAATGTATTAATTCTATCAGACTCAGAAAACTGAACGAATTAGTTCAAATTAGAAACTACTAGTTTTTAAATGTCATAAAAACCAGGACTGCGCCAGAATTTGAATTATTATTATTTTTTTAGGAAATTAAATAATCCTCTTTTTATCTGCAATATAATGCATGCTACTCTGGCAGCAAAGCAGCAATGTTTAGTGATTATTTACATAATAAAACACATTATAGGCTAAGCATGATAAAAAAAATTAATAAATAAATAAAAATCCCACGGAGTTATCCTTATTTACTCACCCTTATGTCGCTGGAAATGCCATAAAAGAAAACCCCATATAAGATAAAATATAATAAAAGAAAAGCACATTAAGAAGATTCACATCAGTCTGTTTGTTTCAATTAACCTGCTAAATAGTTTCATAAATCACACTAAACAATTCATTTCTTATTATAAATTGTTTTACTTGTTATTATTACTTATTTAGTTTGTAATTTTTCAAGTCAATAACAGTTTAAATTATCCATTCAGAAACTCCTGTTAATTTCTTATTGAATTTCTCACGTCACCGAACCATAAGCTCTTGCAGCAGTTTCAGATGACATAAAACTAGTAGGTTTGAGTTCTTCCTAAAATGTTAAGATTTCATTTTTAAAGTGTACAGTAAATTAACATTGTATGTTTGATTATTAATATATGTATTAGTAAAGCATATTTTCATTTAATATTTTAATAGCGTTGGACAATTTGTTTTGTAATAAAATTAAATGTTGGTTTACTAGAATTGCCCAGAATGTGGTGAAGTCACTGAAAGTGCTCGAGCAGCCTTATGTGTTACTGACTGACAGCCCATTTTGACCTGCTTTAAATGTTGTTCTTGCTCAAATAATTTTATTTTTTTTATATAAAAAGGAGTAAACACTTACACCCGAACTGGAGATGTGTCCTCTTTGTCTGCTGGTTATTAACAGAAACCACCTGTTCTAAGGTCATGGAGTGGGCCCCAAAAAAACTAGTCTCATAAAATGATAAGTAAGCTTGGGGAAAGTCACAGGACATTATGAGCTGCATGTTCTTACATGTACCACCAGCTGATTCATCATATTAGCATCAACATCATGATGTCCTGTGCACCGCGTCAGCTGTTTATAATTTGACTAATAACTTTTAGGTCACAGATATTGTTATCAGTAAATAAAAAATAAAATAAAATAAAATATACATATAAATAAAAATAAGTAAATAAATTCACCAATATATATAAGTAGGCTTACTCAGGCACTAAGAAGATCTAGCTGCATTAATGAATGTATCCACAAGGAGTCGCTACAAACTATGGAATCGCTTGGTATGCGACAGGACAGTTTTATTTTCTAGATTTTAATAGCATTCCGCGAGAATGTAGCGAATCCAATCACAACAATCAATCACAAGAAGCACCGCCTTCTAAAGGAAATAGCCAATCAACGCGTCTGCCGTCAGAAGTTCCGGTTGCTATAGAAACATTCAGCATTCTGAGACTTGCGGCCAGGACTGCGCATGCGTACTGACTAATCTCGCCTGAGAAATAAGTTTTTATTACGATATTTGAGTATTTGAGCAAAAGAAACAACATTTATTACACAGTTGTCAGATGTTAAATATGAAATTTAATTATAAGGTTAGTAAACAGTTTTGGAGAATTTTATGTTTCCCCATTCAAAGATAGGACCTGCACGTGGATGCCCGAGAGGCGTTTCAAAGATGGCTGCTGAGTGACATTGGCCTTTTCTTAAAGAGACTTTGATAAAACTCACCATAATTATTACCAAAGACTAGGCCTATAGAATTCCTTATAGAATTGTTACACACTTTTTTGTCATGAGAGGTAGGTTATTATGTTCTGAGCGTAGTTTATTTTAGCCAATAGATTTTCTCAAAATTGTTTTGTATACAAAAGGGTCTAATGTACGGTGGCCCAGTAATGCACAACGCAATTAAAAAAGCAAACGTAAGCTTATTTAAAATGCTTCTGAAATGGCGTTGTGGTTTACTGGCCCACCGTTCTAATGCGGTTTGCAGGTGTGGGTAACGTTATTCGTGTCTAAAATGTCTTTCTCTGACTGTCTAGATGGCTGTTTTCTTCCATATTCTGTTGCATATGTTAACATCAGTGTACATCAGGTAATAATTGATGTTCTTTTACACACTCTGCTGTTAAATGTTTTCCTCACTGAACAGAGGCTGATCATTTCTACACACATAGACATGTTTCCTCTTTTAAATTCTTTGAGAATTTCATTGGGCAGTGTATTTATACCTGTTAGATCTCGACCCTGATAATTGGACAAACAAATAATATATTAGGCTACCCTTTGTCTTGATGCATAAAGATATATTAAAAGATGTAATAAATCAAAAAGATAACAGTAGAATATATTTAGAATATATTATAATTTGTCACTTCATCGGCCACATAATAACACTGGGCTAAATTATTTCTGAGCTTCTGATTTTGTTTAGATGGTTTTACACATTTTAACAGTTAGAAATTACAAAATTAAATTAAACTAAATTAAATTACTAAATTACATTTCTTTCCACCGTTGTAGCTTTTCCCCATTAGTTTTCTTTCATTGAGGATTACATCATTTACATACTGTAGGCAGGTCCTGGGTGATGCTCCATGTGACACTGTGATGACTCAGGCAGAGACTCTTTACCGATGTCCACATGGATTCGTGGAGCGATGCTTCTGCTGCTTGTGAAGCTCTCAGTGACGAGGAAGCATCCATCTGGCTGCTCTGTCTCCAGCAATAAAGGGCAGTGGAGCGTCTACCACAGGTGCTGCTTGATCTTCAGCCCCAGCTCAAGGCTGTAGGGATGCTGTTGCAGTGTGTTTTCATCATGGGCTCCACAGCGTCCTGATAGTCTCTCTTCTACTGGAGAGACTGGGTCTGCAGGTTGGACGTCAGGAAGAACAGCAGCGTTCTTCAGGTAGCGCACTTCCAGTCTGTTGGGTCTGTGAGCTTTGGTAGAGATGCAGCTGTAGCTGTGATGTAACCTGGTTTCAGCTGCCAGCTGTGAAAGCTCACAGGCCTCTTGAATAGAAGAGATGCTCTTCACAAGGAATCCCCTCAGGTGTTTGGGAAGAGCCCTTCTTTTTCTTCTGGTGCGATGCTGCTCCATAGAAGTGCCTGAAAAACACTCAAAAATTACACAAATTGATTAAACTCACCGAATTGTAGAGTTGAAAAGCTTGTAGCATGAGCGATCAGCTTCAAGGCTTCAGCAATAGTTTGTGTCAGCGACACTATATTTAGTTGATTTTTTAAATTAGCAGAGTGTTAAGGCTTATTTAAATGTATAAACAACACCTGTAAAGGTAAAAGTAAAAACACAAGTAAAAGTCGATTAGAGCAGCTTAAGCTCTGTTTAATGTAATCTATGCTTCTGTATTACCATTATCCTGTTCGGTTTAGTCACTTTGTGGTCCACAAGTGGAAATTTGTCTTTGGCTTCACTACACAAATACATTTAACATCACATAATTTAGACAACAAGGTCATCTCCTCATCTCACACTCAGGATCCAGTGTTTCAAATTCAGTTGGCACAAAAGACATTTGATACACATTTTTCCTTGCTCGAGGTTGCCTAAACGTCTGAAATTTAGTATTCAAGGGAAGAGAACAGTCTTTAATAATTACATATGCTTTTTGTTTAGCTCTTATTATTTTATTCAGTTTTTTTTTGTGGGTGTCCTATAATGGCGCTTTTCATTCTTTTCTTTTACTCTTTGAATACTATGATCCATACTTTTAATAATTTTGTACATTACAAATGATGTACTTTAGTACTTTTACTGAAATGAAATGTAAGTAATGTGCTTTTCCTAGGTATTTTTCTTTAGGATCTCCATATTTTAACTGAGGTATTTCATTTGTGTACATCATCCACCCTGGTTGCCTGCGAAAAGCACATTTCCACAATGGCAGTGTTAAATTGTTGCAAGCTTTTTCATGTCACCAGGAGTCAGTTGAAGAATGTTGTTAAAAAAACATCTACCAGCAGCCAGCTGCCCATTCTAAACAGCCATACCTTGATCCCATGGTATATCTGTTGATGGCTATCCTAAAGTATCTGTATTCTGAATACTACATCATTTTTAGTATTTCAAATATTTACTTAATAGTTCACACAGTAGAATAGAATAATCAATCATATACCAAAATAAAAATAATAATGGAAAAGACAATTCAACAAAAGGTGCTAAAAATAATACGCACTTGCTTAATTGTAAAATATTTTGCAGACCAGAAAGAAACACAGAAACGAAAAAATTCTTTCTTATTCAAATTTTATTGAAATAAAACCAATTTAAATGCAAAATTAATTTCATGTAACTTTACTTTTTGCAAAAATCTTAATGGTCAGATTGAATGTTTCCAGGCTGTAATGCTGCTTCTTTAATATTCTTCTCCCTCTTCATCCTCTTCTCCCATGCTGTCAGTTCCGACTTCTTCATAATCCTTCTCCAGAGCTGCCATATCTTCTCTGGCCTCTGAGAACTCTCCCTCCTCCATTCCTTCACCTACATACCAGTGCACAAAGGCTCTTTTGGCATACATCAGGTCAAACTTGTGATCTAGACGAGCCCAGGCCTCAGCAATGGCTGTAGTGTTGCTCAGCATGCAAACGGCTCTCTGAACCTTGGCCAGATCTCCACCAGGAACCACAGTTGGAGGTTGATAGTTGATGCCTACTTTGAATCCTGTTGGACACCAGTCAACAAACTGTATGGTGCGTTTAGTCTTAATGGCAGCGATGGCAGAGTTGACGTCTTTGGGCACCACATCTCCACGATACAGCAGACAGCAGGCCATGTATTTACCGTGACGAGGATCACACTTCACCATCTGATTAGACGGCTCAAAGCAGGCATTGGTTATGTCAGCCACAGAGAGCTGCTCGTGATATGCCTTTTCAGCAGATATCACAGGAGCATATGTAGCCAGAGGGAAATGAATACGTGGGTAGGGCACCAAGTTGGTCTGGAACTCAGTGAGATCCACATTCAGAGCTCCGTCGAATCTCAGCGAGGCAGTGATGGAGGACACGATCTGCCCTATGAGCCTATTGAGGTTGGTGTAAGTAGGACGCTCGATGTCCAGGTTTTTCCGGCAGATGTCATAGATGGCTTCATTGTCCACCATGAAGGCGCAGTCAGAGTGCTCCAGGGTGGTGTGGGTGGTCAGGATGGAGTTGTAGGGCTCCACCACCGCTGTAGACACTTGAGGAGCGGGATAGATGGCAAACTCCAGCTTGGACTTCTTGCCATAATCAACAGAGAGACGCTCCATCAGCAGGGAGGTGAAGCCAGAGCCAGTACCTCCACCAAAGCTGTGGAAGATGAGAAACCCTTGAAGGCCAGTGCACTGATCAGCCTGTCGAAGTAGATCAGCATATTAGAAATAACATCTTCGTAATGATGAAGTCAAATTCATTTTGCACTCAAAAGACCTCACCAGTTTGCGGGTCCTGTCCAGCACTAGATCAATGATCTCTTTACCAATGGTGTAATGACCACGGGCATAGTTATTGGCAGCATCTTCTTTGCCAGTTATTAGTTGCTCAGGATGGAACAGCTGGCGATATGTGCCTGTGCGCACTTCATCTGAAGAGGAAAAAAACAGAAAAGCATATTATCTTCTGTTCTTTTTTATCAACAGTAGAAAAAGAAGACAATATCTAAAGCGTCCAATAAATCCAAGGAATAAAAAAAAGAAGAAAAAAAAGAGATTGCTTCTTATCACTAAATATATTCTATAAAACTTGCTTTTCCAATATTTTGTAAAATGGGTGTCATGATCATGTAAATGGATTATATTCTGTTCCTCAGGTTCAGTTTACCAATCACAGTGGGTTCCAGATCAACAAAGATGGCACGTGGCACATGTTTTCCGGCTCCAGTCTCGCTGAAGAAGGTGTTGAAGGAATCGTCTCCTCCTCCTATTGTCTTATCACTGGGCATCTGTCCATCTGGCTGAATACCGTGCTCCAGACAGTAAAGCTCCCAGCATGCATTTCCCATTTGGGCCCCAGCTTGGCCAACATGCATAGAGATACACTCACGCTAAAGGGAGAAACACATCAAAATAAGTACATATTTCAGCTAAATACTAATAATAATAAGCTAATAAGACCCAGTTACACGTTAGATCCTATTATGAAACATTTTTATTTAACTGTTTTATATTTATTCAGGAGGAGGGGCTTATAATTTTTCTCAATACTATGCAGTTTCCTAAGCTTTTGGATAGAGGACTTAGTTGTTTTCAATTACATTTACATGCATGTCTACCCTCTCCTCCAGATTGGTTCACAGGATCTCTAGAGTACAGAAGAAGAGACTAAGTGCGGTCCTTTGAGACCTCAGTCCACCCCCTCCCTGTCCCAGCTGTACACTCTTCTTTGTGTAAGACAAAGATATCTCACTCGGGGCTTGTCGCTAGAACAGTTATATCTATTATTCTGCTATGCTGCAGATTTTGTCACTCATGATCTCATCTACTACTAATGCCTCGCTGTATGTCATAAAAGCATGAATGTATTCATTCTCTGAGTAACAACTGCGTGTCTCATGCTGTTGTTCCCTTTTTTCTCCTCTTTTAGTTGAAAGAGGTTGCAGTAAGCTATTTTGGCTCGGCAAACCCTCAAAACATAGATACAGTACATGTTATATTCAGTAAAGGCAAAGTACAGGAGTTTCCTGCTGACGTGTGTCACAGTCTGGGATCAGGCTTTGAGGGCCGTAGCCACATCCTTTCTATAATGAAAGGTCAGCTTTGTGTCTGAAACTCAGCATGGCTTAATGCTTTACTTCTGATCTTTTAATATATATAGATATACAATTTATAGAACTGTTTCAATAGTTTAACTTAGTCTTCCACACAAAATTATACATTCATGTAAAATAATGTAGTATTATAGAATTTACCAAAATCTCTTAACATGCCTTTCGTGCACATACTGTGAAATAATATACATTTTAGTGGAGCGATGTTTAAAAAGATTAGAATGAAGAATCGATCAAGCACTATGAACTCACCATCTTGTCAGATTTCCCTTCAGGCCGACTTGAGGGTTCGGAAAGAGAAGGCAGATGTGGAGAAGAAAGGAGAGGTGGGGTTTTTATAGAGAGGGAAGAGGGAGGAGGAAGAGAGGGGGTTAGCAGGAAGTGGGATCGCCTGTTGGAGTGAGGATAGTCATTCAGAAGGGCTGTCCTTCCTACACAAGCATAGTCTAGCTCCCTCTTGGGACTTTTGGGTCTGTGAAAACCATCTAGTCCCTTTACTAGCTTTTTGGGCAATCGATAATGCTAAAAGCCAGGAAAGCTATAATGTCAAAAGTTCTCCATGGTCATGTGTTAAAGTTGCATTACAGCTGCAGGACAATTGATATCTTGACTATTTGTAATATAATGCCTACACAGTATTCTTTGTGATTTCTACATGAAGAGAAGCGAGTTTAAAGACTTGAGGGTGAAAGTGTCATTTCATATGAGTAATTACTTTATAAGTCTTTTGTGTTGGTACTGTAAACGTGGCCCTATATTTGAAAACAGATATGTCTTTATTTTTTTCTGTTTACAGAGCATGAAAAGCACTTTGACTAAGATTTTCTATGGACATAGTTCTTGCTAGAGAAAGAGGAACACTGGCCCAGTTGTCATCTTCAGACTTTAATTTCTGTGCTACAGTGATAATGAAAGCACAGACATTATCCAGCCTCTCATAGTAATGCCTATTGACATGTACAAACAGCTGAATCATGAATAACAGCTACAGCAGGTGGACATTTTTGTGCTGCGGCATAGATACCGTTGGGGGGAAGGGTGTCGTGATGGAAAGCATTCTGTTTTGTGTGTAGGCCTTTATCATGTTTGCATGTGCAGATACATACAGATATTAAACAGATAACATGTAACTCTATATCATGTAAGGAATGCAAATAACAACACATTTTTAGAAAGAGCTTGTCACCGGACTTTTTATTGCTGAATTTGATTCTACGTTCATTTTGAACTTTTGCATAAGACATTAAAAAAAACTGAAAAAGAATTAGGAACATTTAGTTGCATTAACATTAAGGATTTTGAATTAACAATGCAAGTTTTTACACCATTTATTAATCTTGGTGAATTAAAATATTGTTATTATTGATCACATGTGTGTTACCAGTTCATTTACATATGATAATTTTTACAACAAAATGTTTATATATGTAGAAATGACCAAAGATTGATATATGCTGTAAAAGTATTCTTTGTTAATATTTTATGTTAGCCATTGCGGTAACTTATAATCTCTTTATGAAGTGATACCAAAGAATGTATAGCCCCCCAAAACAACAAAATAATCCATTTTAGAAGATAAAATGAATATTAGATTACCCTGAGATTACAAACAAACTGCATTTAAAATTCCACTCCGTCCTCATCATCTTCGATGGTGTCAGTGCCGACTTCTTCATAATCCTTCTCCAGAGCTGCCATATCTTCTCTAGCCTCTGAGAACTCTCCCTCCTCCATTCCTTCACCTACATACCAGTGCACAAAGGCTCTTTTGGCATACATCAGGTCAAACTTGTGATCTAGACGAGCCCAGGCCTCAGCAATGGCTGTAGTGTTGCTCAGCATGCAAACGGCTCTCTGAACCTTGGCCAGATCTCCACCAGGAACCACAGTTGGAGGTTGATAGTTGATGCCTACTTTGAATCCTGTTGGACACCAGTCAACAAACTGTATGGTGCGTTTAGTCTTAATGGCAGCGATGGCAGAGTTGACGTCTTTGGGCACCACATCTCCACGATACAGCAGACAGCAGGCCATGTATTTACCGTGACGAGGATCACACTTCACCATCTGATTAGACGGCTCAAAGCAGGCATTGGTTATGTCAGCCACAGAGAGCTGCTCGTGATATGCCTTTTCAGCAGATATCACAGGAGCATATGTAGCCAGAGGGAAATGAATACGTGGGTAGGGCACCAAGTTGGTCTGGAACTCAGTGAGATCCACATTCAGAGCTCCGTCGAATCTCAGCGAGGCAGTGATGGAGGACACGATCTGCCCTATGAGCCTATTGAGGTTGGTGTAAGTAGGACGCTCGATGTCCAGGTTTTTCCGGCAGATGTCATAGATGGCTTCATTGTCCACCATGAAGGCGCAGTCAGAGTGCTCCAGGGTGGTGTGGGTGGTCAGGATGGAGTTGTAGGGCTCCACCACCGCTGTAGACACTTGAGGAGCAGGATAGATGGCAAACTCCAGCTTGGACTTCTTGCCGTAATCAACAGAGAGACGCTCCATCAGCAGGGAGGTGAAGCCAGAGCCAGTACCTCCACCAAAGCTGTGGAACACCAGGAAACCTTGGAGGCCAGTGCACTGATCAGCCTGTTTGAAAAGAACAGGAAGAGGGCTTACCAAAAAGAATACAATAAACCAATTTCAGTCCATTTTTACTACTATAGTAGCTTAATCAGACCAAAAAGTATTACCAGTTTGCGGATACGATCCAGGACTGAATCAATAATCTCCTTTCCAATGGTGTAGTGTCCCCTGGCATAGTTATTGGCGGCGTCCTCTTTTCCAGTGATGAGTTGTTCTGGGTGAAAGAGTTGGCGGTAGGTGCCTGTCCGTACTTCATCTACATTCAAGAAAGGCTATTTCAATCAGCACATAATTTGGTATTCTCGTGTACATGCTATTCTGAACCATTTTTAAACACATACCAATCACAGTGGGTTCCAGATCAACAAAGATGGCACGTGGAACATGTTTTCCTGAAGCCGTCTCGCTGAAGAAGGTGTTGAAGGAATCGTCTCCTACTCCTATTGTCTTATCACTGGGCATCTGTCCATCGGGCTGAATACCGTGCTCCAGACAGTAAAGCTCCCAGCATGCATTACCAATCTGTGCTCCAGCTTGGCCAACGTGGACGGAAATGCACTCACGCTGCAGATTGAGAATGATTTCATTTCATATTAATTCATTTATTCATACACTAAATACTAAATATAGCAATATTGAAATAAGGTGTAAAAGATGAAAAGTTACCATATTGTATTTTGTCTTCCAGCCGATGCTCAGGTATCGGAATGAAGCTCTAAATGTGTCAAAGTCTGACACAGAACATATTTATACCTGGAGCATCATGCGGTAACAGTGTGCTTTGTAATCAGAGAAGCCACTGATGTCGATACTATCTTCAGGCGGAAAAAGGAGGAAGACAAAAAGAAAAATGAGGTTAGCACCTCCTACACTCATAGGAATAGTTTATTGTTAGCGCAAGTTATGAATTTGAATAGACCAGTGAACAATATGACAAAAAGCTTCTTTGATCCTCAGGGGAGCATTTTCACAAAAGCACAGCTGAGCAAACTGTATGCCTTTACATGTGCAAAATCTTGGTTGATGTATTCTCGACACAAAGAAGCATATATCTAAGAAAGAATTTGTAGGTTACTCATGCAGAGAAACCACTTTCATGAATTAATAATAGCTCCTCTTATTACAGAGAGTAATGCGATATCCTCTGTGTGTGCTCTGAATGAGGTTTGTCGCAAGAGAGTGAAAAATAGTAATACAATAGTTGCTCAGATTGACTTGTATAGATACTGAGAACTATATACCTTAATTTTTTCTTTTATGTTGCTTCCTGAAAACTGCTATGCATCCTTTTTCTTGTAACCTTAGACTGAGGATCTTCTGCTTAGGCAAAGGTTGTTTAGATGTGAACAGAATTAAGAGGATTTTATAGTTAATTTATCAATTTTATGCCTCTGACTACATGCATCAGTTTACAAAAGCGCCTTTAAAGCAATATATTGTTGAACATGGCTGTACAGGGATCACTTTACTACAGAAGACTTTTACTCTTAATGTGTGTGGAAGATTGAATTACAACATTTAATGCTCTGCTTCTAGCCTTCCTCTAGCACATGCTACAGTATTACAACTTAAATGATAAATACTGGCTCCATATGTCTACTGTCACTTTCTTTAACTCATTCAACTTTAATGTTAACTTTGTGTGAACTCAGATAAGTTTTTATAAGCCTCTGGTGGTAGTACAAGGACAATGACAAACATGGCACAATACAAATAAAAAGTGCATTTAAAAAAAACAACTTTTGCCAGAAAGGTTTTGCTTTATCTTGTTTTTAAAGCTGAATTTTCAATGAGTTGTTTCAAGTTTAACAAATGGTTAATTGTTATAGAATATGCAAATGCAATAAAATCGGTTTTCTACATTTTTGTTCAATTTTCTAAAATATTTGAATAAGCATCTTCATTATACATTTCAGAATTGAATAGCACTATTGACATGTGTTTGATTTGTTCTGTTACAGTAACTGTGACTGGAATAACCTGTTCTGTTTGACTGATGAGTTTGGGCACTTTTAACTGGTCATTTATTTACAGACAGAACATCAAATGTCTTTTTGATAATACTGTCTAACTGCTTACCACATGGTGCCATTTTTTAGCACTAGTGGGTATTTAATTATGATCTTCCATGGTTGCAACTAGGGCTGTAGACAAGACCACCTTAGTCGAGTCCAAGACAAGTCCAAGACCGAGTCCAAAGAGGTTCGAGTCCAGGACAGGAAAAAAAGTCTTATGCATGACATCATCAAGACAATCATTTTGGGTTATTATTTGTTGATCTAAAAGCAAAATCAG
>JAUCMU010000151.1:4695718-4718381 GCA_032275025.1 Enteromius treurensis
AGACTTTGAGCGTTTGTTCCGCTTAAGCGCCATGCTTACTATTGACTGAGCGTAAGCTACGCAATGCGCGTGATGACTGACTGGAATCGTTAAGGGAATCGTTTGCAAATTTTGCAAACGATTCAAAGGAATCTAAATACTGGGAACCGGTTCTCAACAAGAACCGGTTTTCGATGCCCATCCCTAGGACTTAGGACCATGTGATATTTCATTTTTTCTTTTTTAATAAATCTGCAAAAATGTCAACAATTCTGTGTTTTTCTGTCAATATGGGGTGTTGTGGTAATGAGGAAAAAAATGAACTTAAATATATATATATATATATATATATATATTTTTTTTTTTTTTTAGCAAATGGCTGCAATATAACGAAGAGTGACAAATTTAAGGGGGTCTGAATACTTTCCATACCCACTGTAATATATTCTTGTCTTCTAACATTTAAATGTAATAAAATAATTTATTTTACTACATTAAAATAAATAAATTTTAATGGAATATAAAGAAAGATGTACGATAAGGTCAGAATTTGTTAATCAATGGTACTGTTTATACGTTTGAAGTCATCAATGGCATTATTTATTAAAAACATAAAAAATGTATACATCTATAAAACTAAATATAAATATAGAAAATTACAAACATTTTGTAATTTTGTATAACATTTTGTACAGAATCATTTTTTGTCTATGCATATATAATATTTACATCAGACATTGTTTGGTTAATACAGTAGCTTAGAAATGACTTGCTTCACATTTAAATACCTTTCCACAGCCAAGTACCCTCACCTCCAGATCAGCTCCACGGATCAGGAGGAAGGCTGCAAGGTGCTTGAGTTTGGCAGCGTGGCAGTAGGAGACACTCTTGAAAGGCACTTTGAGATCTACAACCTCTCCACTGTGTGTTTCTCTCCACCCTGTATTTTTGCTCATCAAATATTTAGACATCAGACATTTTACTTTCAGATTTACTCTCTTTTTCTCTTAGGTGAGCACAACATTCAGTCTGTCCTGGTTGAGACGCCCCACTCTCATGGACCCTGTGTTCTGCTGTGAGGTTCATGAGGGAAAGATCGCTCCAAATTCAGTGTTGAAAGTCCCCATCTGCTTCTCCCCACTCACAGTGGACAGCATAAGTGTGGACTACCTCTCTCTTACCTGTCCTGGTGCTGTAAGCAAAGACCTGCTCAAAGTGTCAGGCACCTGCATAGGTACAATATATAACCATACAGTAACAGCTTTCCCAAACATTTCAAGCCTGATCTAAACCGACTTTATCTGTCCACTATAGGTCCAATAGTGTCTCTAAATACCTCTGTACTGGATTTTGGCTGTGTTGAGGAAGGCACAGAGGTCACACACAATGTACAGATCATCAACTCCTCTGCGGTATTGGCTTATTACCAGTTTGATGTGGCCACTGGCAGCCATAGTGTGTTCAGGATTGATAAGCCTTGTGGCTCTCTGCCAGGCTGCAGCGAACTCACTCTGCGAGTGAAGTTCCGCCCCTATCACCCTATAGCTTATCACAAGACAGTGACCTGTTTACTGCTGCACAGGGTAGTGTGTCTATCTGTTTGTTGGCTTCTTGGTTGTTCTACTTTCTTATCTTATCTCTATTTCTTATCTTATCATTTGAGTGTTAGTGTAGTTCTGCTATTCTCATTAAAGGAGCCACTGTTTCTGGATTTGATTGGCACCTGTCACTCAGAGCAGTTGAAGCCAGCCATTTTAACCCCCAGACACCTGAGCATCTACAGAATGAATCTGCTACGAGGGCTCACCTGTTATCCTCCTGAAATACTGAGTGCCTTGCTGGACGAACACAAATTAAAACTGGATGACAGCGGAGCCTTGCTAATCCAAGAGGTGTGTATTTGTCCTGTATCTGCTCTGTGATGTAACATACAATGTTCTGCAATCTAAGAGTTAAGACAAACATCCTAACCTCATATTCTTATAACTAATTCACAAAACAATCAGGTACAACGTATCACATAACAGTGCATCTGACTTTTTTTAGATTGCAGGAGAGGACACTGGCTCATTCGCACATCTCTTCAACCCACGCAGTCCTCTGGAGGAGTATTTCCACGTTAATTCAGCATCTGACATGGAAACAGAACTTGACAACATCTCAAACTCCTCTAGATTCCCCACCCCCCATGTTACAGTTCAGCCTTCTGAGCTTCTTTTTTATGATGGCCCAGCATCTAAGTCTGTTTCCGTCACCAACCACACCAAAGGCAAGATCTGTCTGATTTGGTCTCATGGAGCCGAATCCCCTTTCTCCATCTTTCCTCTTTCCTGTGAGTTAGGCCCTCTAAAGAGCACAGCCTTCAGAGTGACATACAGCCCCAACCAACAAAACATCTTCCATTCAGCGCAACTTGAGTGTTTCACTTTTTATAAGGTAATTAGAGACTGAGGGCTGAAATATACTACATGACATGTTTTATATCCTTTGTCTGTCAAGCAAAAAATTGGAGTTTGTTCCCATCATACACTGTGTGATTTTCCATGAAATCCATCAGATCAAATCTGCAGATTGGCTCTGAATGTTGTCAGCTAGCATCAACTCATCCAGACTGTAATTCAGGGCAAAAGTCATACAGTATATTCCGGCCTTGTAGTAAATCGATTTTGTGTCTTCCAGCAGTCAGTTAGTCCGTAAATGGGACATAAAGTGAAGATGAGTTCTGAGTGTGTATGTTTTGTGTGACAATAGACCTATAACGTGGCTTGAATTTGTTTTTCGTCATCCCCAGGTTCTGAGGGATCATAAAAATGTACAGGATCAGACTTTGTGCCCACCCTGGTGTCTTACAGTTAGGGTGAGCGGTCACTCGTTTGAGACTGGAAAAGAGCACTTTATCCCCAAATTCTATCTTCAACACTCTAAAGTAGTGAGTCTGACATCACTCATTATAATATGTAATCATTGGAAAAATACTGTATGTAAATATACTTAAAGCAATCCTTCTCCCTTCAGGTATTTCCAGCACTGAGACAGGCTGCATACCGCAGTATTCTTCTGCAGAATACAGGGGACCTGCCCTTGATTTTCAGAATAGACCCAGAGGAATGTCCATCTGTATGTGTGCTGCCACCCAGTGGTCTGGTGCCATCAGGCAGCCACCAGATCCTCACATTCAGATGCACTCCATCACCAGATCACCCTTCCAGCATCCCTTTGACATTACATCTGAATGACTGCCCCAAACACACACAGGTTAAGACACTGTCCTAAATGGCAGTAAGATGACTGTATGGACACACACACATTAAACATCATTGTCAGATTGTTTTTAATTAAATGGGAAATTAATTTTTAAATATGTAAAAAAAAAAAAAAATTATTAACAGTATTAAAAAATAAAGCGATGTAACAAGAACAAGCAATATCTAATAATAAGCAAAAGTATACTTATTCATTAACAAAAATTAACAAGAAGCCCCAATGCTCTGACAATGTGGTACAAAGTCGGCAACGATGTGTGCTCAAAACGTCACACTTGATATGAGAGCTCTGTTTTAACTAATGAAGATTTTTCGATATTTTTGGAGCTCAGGTGTTGCCGACTTTGTACCACATTGTTTACTAAAAGTAGTTGTCAATTACTTTTCACTTAACTATTTTTCTAAATAGCTGCTTGAATCAATTTCCATAAAGTTATATATACCTTTACTAAAGTGTGATACTGCCTGCCTGGAAATCTGATTAAAAATATGAATTTCTGAATCTTTTATAGCTACTGAATGTGGTTGCTGTAGCAGAGAAGCTTTCTATGAGCGTGGAGGGGGATGGCAGCCTATTCTTTCAGCCCACAGCTGTGGGCTGCTGCTCTGGGAGAAGTCTGCGGGTGAAGAACCAGAGCAGGGTGCCAGTGGAGTTCAAGTGGATGCTGTGCAGATCTGACCTAAGGGTTCTGACTGTGCTGCCGGACACAGACACACTCCAGCCCAATGAATCAAAGGTAAGGCTAGATAGTCATTGTGGTAATTGAAAAATTGTAGTTTCAGTCTTATTAATGGAAGTGTTTTTTTGTTGTTGTTGCTTTCAGGTACAGAAGTGGTATTTTGCCCCTATAGAGGAGATGATATACAGCATGAAGCCCAGTCTCACGTTCTGGCCTGTCCAAATGCCACAATACAAGAAGTCCAGGCTTACCATTAAAGCTGTTGGATTGGCATCCAAAGGGTCTCTCCAGGTCTGTTACCTGAATGGAATAAAAAACTAACCTAATTATGTGTGCAACGAAGTGCACAGCATATACCGTGAATTGGGCTGGGTTGGTTGTGCACACTTTCTTGTGATTTTTATATAAAAAAGTAACATTGAGTTATTACATAGGCAGAGCATCCTGTTATAAATCTTGGTGAGGTCCTGGTGGAAAGCTGTAAGTCATTTGATGTCCCTTTTCTGAACGACAGCCCCTGTGCTGTCAGCTACTCTCTGACCACACAGCAGAGCGTCACAGTTACAGGCGTCCCTGAAGATATGACTCAAGATGCTTTAGGTGGGAGACATTTTCAATGCACTATTCTTAGTGTTTTGTAATGTTTTTACTGCCGTTACCAGGACTCTGTGTCTCACATTAGATGCTTCACTGTTTATATTCAGGCATACAGTATGCAAATTTTGTACAGTGCCATTCAAATGAATACTTTATTTAGCAAGGATGCATTCCATTGATCAAAAATGACACTTAGGACTTTTAGAATAAAAAAAAATTATTAGAAAAATAGATTTTAAATAAATGCAGTTCTTTGAACTTTATTTCTATCAGAGATTCCTTAACACAAACATCTAGAAGCAGCTT
The DNA here is from genome assembly GCA_032275025.1 of Enteromius treurensis. Taxonomy (NCBI): domain Eukaryota; kingdom Metazoa; phylum Chordata; class Actinopteri; order Cypriniformes; family Cyprinidae; genus Enteromius; species Enteromius treurensis. The sequence continues at coordinate 4,700,544 of JAUCMU010000151.1, forward strand.
TCGCACTGATAATAAAAAGAAATGTTTAATATCACAGAAATAAATTACAGTTTAAAAACATATTCAAACTACATTGTACATTTTAAATCTACATTGTACTCAATATTACCGTTTTTGATTCTTACCGACCACAAAATTTGAACAGTAGTGCTGTTGTTTTATCTTGTGCCTATGATTGCTGTCAATTCAGTCTTTATTTATTTGTTTTTTAAATTAAGCTTTACCTTTTTAGTTCTGGAGATGGAGAATGTAAGTGGAACTATACCTGCTGACTGCAGGCTACCGATCCGCTGCACAGTGAAACCGGCACGCAGGGCCCATTACTGCTGGACCATAAGTTACCACATCCTCAATGCTTCTGGTAGCATACAAAGATAACAATGATGTTTATGCTTGGAACTGTGATTGTAGTGTAAGACAATGTCACATTTTGCATACAGTATATGAAACAACTGTCAGTAAATCTGACAATGTAAAACACACAGGCTCTGTGGGAGGAGAGCTGCAATCTGTTTGCCATGTACAGGCTGAGGGCGTGTACCCCACCCTGGAGGTGATGGATGCTCGTAGCTGTGGCAGTGTGGAGGGACTTAGTAAACTGCAGCTATGGCGCCTCTTCAATCTGGATGCACTCAACACTTATCTGAGCAGAGATCCCAGCCCATCTGAGCTCACCTTCAGGGTGCCCACTAGACACAGGCAATACTTTAGTTTTTTTTTTTTTTTTTTTTTTTTGGTGTAGTTAAAAGTCTTAAATTCAGAGATATATTTCCACTCCCGTGTCTTTTGACAACTATTAAAACCTTTTGCAGTTTTCAACATTGCCCTTCCATCTTTACCTCAGCCATGTTGGATTTTAGCTTCAGCGCTGCTCCCCTGGGCTCAGACCCCTCCAGTATTCTGCTTTTGTTTAAGAACCCAGGAAGTATTCCTGTAGAGTGGTAAGCATTCCATAGCTTGATCTGCCTATATTTTACAGTAGCAAAAAATAATAATAATTCAATTTAAAAAAATAACAAAATGGTCTCTTTCAGGTCATTCTTGCTTCCAGAGGACCAACAGATTGAGCTGGAGTACTGGGCTGAGTCTGGAGATTTCAGTCCATCTGAGCTCCACCTTATGAAGATTCAGGACCAAAAGCTCTTCTCAGTCTCCCCACGTTCTGGTAAACTCCTGCCCGGCCAACAGAGGACAGTACAATTCACATACAGGTCAGGAATGAGCACACTAGAAGTGCTTGAACTGTTGCTTAGGCACAGGAAACTATAAGAAATATGCTTCTCTCCCAGACATGACTTTGTGGGGACAGATCGTCTGCCTGTCTTGTTGAAACTTTCACATGGAAGAGAAATCCTGGTGAGGCAAATGTTTCTTGTCATCGCAGCACATGCATAATTTTTAAAAATGATTTATGTTGACAAATCTTGACTGTTTTTCCAGATTAATTTTCTAGGAGTAACTGTGGAAAGAGACATACACTACATTTACCTTTCCTCCAACCGGCACATCTTTTCCCCGGTGGCCATTGGAGGGTTTAGTCCCCCCAAACAGGTTGGTAGACCTATAAGTTACCTGAACCAAGGTTTTCCCTGAAAGCTGTTGTAATAAGCTTATATAAATAATAAAAAGTTTATTTAATAGATTTTTTTATTTTTATTATAGACTCATGGTCCTCGGTCAAAAATGACAGACCATAGAAAAAAAACACGGGGAAATGGACAAAAACACACCAATTCGGAGAATAATTGTTTACACAACCTACAAATCAATCCCAAAACTGAAAACAGCTACACAGTAGTGAAGGGTTGACACTATAAAACATCAAGAGTGTGATATAGACATATCCATTCAAACACAAATGCGCGCGCACACACACTTACACCTATGTCTGTAACACAGAGCAAAGTTTTGAGAATGTAAAATCTCTGTCTAATCTAAAGTCTATATGTTGATCCAGGATCATGTCTTACTTCTTAAAATTACTGCGACCTGGGTTTATCAATGCACTTAAAAACAAAGACTTGTTCCTTTGCTCTGTTCTGAGTGTTTTTATTCATTTCTACTAAATGTGAGTTAGCAATTTAGACTAAAAACAATTAGGGAGTTTGTAAGCCTCTGTAGATTCCTGTAAAGCTATCTATTAGTTACACCATGCAATTACACATTTTTCTTTCTTTGCTTTGACCAGGGGGCGCTAATCTGTCTTCAAAAAATGTATTTGAAAGGCCTAGTCTCTATTTTAATGTGAAATACTACATTAATATAAAAAATTGTTTTTTTAAAGAAATTGGGGGAGAAAAAAAATACTATTTTCAATGGGGAAAAAAATTGTTAATAATTATTACGTAAATATAAATTAGTTACATAAAAGTCTCTCAAAATACAAAAGAAAAAATATTATTAAACAAAAAAATGTTACATTGATTTTACTCGGGGCAAAAAAGTTACATTTCAGGTGATAAAGGTTAACAGTACCTAGTAGAAGTGGCTAAGAGGTCATGTTAACCAATCAAAGCTGACTTAAAATTATTTATGACTTAAAAAAAGTAATAATATAATAAGCTAAAACATGTACCAATCCAAAAATTATGAGTAAAAATAATTTTTATTTACCCTTAAATAAAGGATATCCTTAGTCGAATAAATCATAGACAACTGAAAAGACCAAGGAGATTCATTCATTAGAAAGAATGGGTTCCCAAGAACATTCAGAACAGAAACAGTGAGTTAACTTTATTAGTGATTGCTGATGTTTTCACTATAGACAACGACTATAGAGGTGTAGAGGTTCACGCCACGATGTCTACAATCACCTAACCTTTCGTGTACACAAGACATGACAGACACTGTGCCCCACGTTAATTGAGTTGGGCTTCATGAGTAACACTGTGTTAGCATCAGCTATGACTCAGTCACGAGAGAACAGTCATACAGTCATAGTAATGTGTTTATGTGTTTATTTTTAATAGTCACAGATATGCTTAATCTGCACAGGTGTTTGAGTTGTATAATGCAGGCGCTCTTTCACTGAGATTCCACATCGACACCACTCCACTGGAGGAGCTGATGGAGAAGAACTTCAATCACCCAGTCTTACAGTGTCTGAACCCTGGAGGAGAAGTGGAACCAGGCCACACGGCCCTGGTGGAGTGGATCTTCTCCCCACTGGAGGCCAAAACATACAGTGTCAGTAGCTCCACAATAACATCCAATTAAAAAATGTGTTGTTAATGTTTCTGCTAGCAGAAATATTTCACATAGTAACCCTTGCTTTTGTCTGAAAAGATATTACTGTCTACATTATTATGCAAACCATTAAGTGTTTTATTCTTAAGAGTTTAAGAGTTTGGTGTACAATTCCAGGTGGACATACCTATACACGTGGTGGAGGGGGACAGCATGTTTGTAACCTTTGAGGGACAAGGATTTGATGAAAGAGAGGCAGAACCCATTCACATACAAGAAGGGCATATTACTGTGCCTTGCACTCAAAGAATCTCAGTTCCTGGACAAGTAAGAAAGAGCTTGATGAAACAAGCCATATATACAGTAAGAAGCCACATTTTTCCATCTCCTTCTTTGTGAATAGGTTGTGTTCCTGTCAGAAGAGAGAGTGTGTTTTGGTGATATCCCATTGGGCTCTCGTAGCACACGCATCCTTTTTTTGACCAATGTCTCACACACAGACCAAGTGTTTTATAAATGGATTGGAACAAGCACAGAATGCCAAAAGGTATGTAGATTTAAAGTAACAGAAGATCATGTAAAAATGAATAATCTGCAATATACTGCAAAAGTCATATCGGCCACTTTTATGGTGCTTTCACGATGTTTTCTAAAGCATGATAGTAGTGAAATGTTACTATGGAACCATACACTGTCATTATGTGCAAATAAACTGCATGTTTTTGCAGACTTTTTTCATTATGTGTGTCACAAACAATATTAGCATAAGGGTTTGGTACAAACTGATATATGTAATTGTTAAACTGATAACAGTTAATAATTGACATGGCCAGTGTAATCAATATATTAATTACTGACCACATGTTTTCATTTGTTTGTCACATTGGGCGTAGACTGTAAAGATCCATCCTGAGAGTGGTCGTCTGGCACCAGAGGAGAGTGTTCTCTGCATCCTGACAATACAAGACTCAGGCAGCCCCACTTTCTATCAGCAAGACCTCATCTGTGAGGTGACAAATAGAAAGATACACCAATGAACACATACACATAGAAACGCATACAATATACAGTGCATATTTAAAAAGGCACACTGCTATTTAAATGTTTGGGGTCAGTAATTTATGTTTATTTTACCAAAATTATATTGTGAATATTATTATAGTCTAAAATAACTGTTTTCTGTTCATCATCATTCTAATATGCTGATTTGGTTTTGATGTAGGGAATATTTTTTTATCAGTGGTGACTAAAACTGTTGTGCTGCTTAATATTTTTGTGGAACCAATGGTAAAAATTTTTTCAGAACGTTCAGAACAGTATTTAATTGAAATTGAAAGACTGGAAACGTACCTAAATGGTTGTCGCTGTCTTTGCCAGATAACTCTTGTGAAGAAGCTTGCACAGTATCACAAAGACCTTCGACAGTGGGAGGAAGAGACAGAAAGACAGAAACATGAGTTTACTATCACTGAGAAAGACCTGATACAGACAAACCAACTGGATAAATGCTTTCAGGTCAGAAAGACACATTTTAGGCTTTATTGTTAAAAAATATCCTTTTACATTTCATACCCTGTATCAAAAAAACTTGACCAAAAAAACGACTTGACTTCTTCAGGAAGGTGCAGTGTTTGAACTGAAAACTGGCACAAGAAAATACAAGGTAAACTAAACCCAGAAAAATGACAAATGAGTGTTATTTATTATTTATTTGATTGCAGTCAGCTCATAAAGGAGTGTTTATGTGTACATTATATTTAGAAGTGAGAGCTCAATATTTTCTTCCTCATGTGGCAGACTCTTCCACCCATTCGTAGCAGTGATCAAACTGAAAGCGGTTCCTCTGTGAGACCCAGTCGGGCTGAACAACTGGCTCAGCAGCAGACAATCCAGAAAAGGAGAAGACGTCCCAATCCTCCACGTCCTGCAATACTGCACTTAGGTGTCACTGCACGCTCTCACAGCCTCATGGAGTATCAGTCACATTTCCCCAATCAGTTCAACACTCATTACATCAACAGGTACAACTGGGGGCAAAATTATGAAAATCTATAATGTTTCATGTAAACTAGGAGATAAACAGTGAGTAAGGATTAAAAATGAATAACAAGTCTGACAAAATGATTTTTTTTTTTAATCATATTTTTTTCAGGTCTAGGCAACCAAAGCTTTTTAAACCTGGGACGGGTAAGAGCTGCCATTATCCTGCAGACCTGCCACCACTGACTCCAGGTCCTGAGCGAGATGTCATCACACACGTGCTCACCTCTTTACTACAGTATGACTTACATTGTTTTTCATTGTTTGAGTCAGTATTTTTGTGTTTCTTTATTTTAAATTAAGTAAATGACCTTATATTACCAGTACTTTCTTGGGTAAGTACACGGTATGACTATCATTCAGTAGGAGGTCACACTGTTTTTATTATGTGTTCTCCTACAGGAGTCTCCTAGATGAGCCTCAGTTCCAGCAGTTTCTGGTAGAAGGTGACAACGAGCAGGTGCCATACTTTACACAGCTGCGGTCTGCTCCTGAGCTACCCACACAAACACGACCCCGCTCTGCTGCAGGCAACCTGAGTCAAGTAGAAATGTCCAGCATGTCCAGTGTCACTCCGGCTGAGACTTACACAGGACACTGTAGCACTGCAGACGGACCCAAGAGTGAGTGTGTCCAGGAGTCTATAAAAGAAATTCAGGAGGAGATAAAAATGAAGGTCCAGGAGTCCATTCGCAGGTGTGCTATGACACTAGAAAGAGACAATTTAGTCACAGCTCAAATTTTGCCATTTAAATAACTAATCTTCATTCTCTCTCATTCTTTTTTGCAGGTTGCCTGAGTTCAGTAACCTACTGGAGGACATTTTGCTCAATACCTTGCAGAACCTAATGATGGAGGCTTTTTTGGGTGAGCTGGTGCTGACGACACGACCACGAATCATCGCTCTTCCTCCTCCTACTTCCAGATCAACAGGGAGCAGATGCGCCCCCTAGTGACCAGTCCCTACATATCTACTCAAGCCAGTCTCAAATCTGGAGCCTGAGCAACAATGAACCATTCTGCACTAGTAACTTAACACTCAGTATCTGTATGACATGTTTTGCAACTGATTGGTATTAAACCGTTTTTTAAAAATGACACACCCTGGTGTAAATTCTCTGAATTCATCCAATCACCAACAGCTTGATCTTCCAGCGGCTGACTGCTGACACAGCTCAACACATTGTCTTGATTCCAAAAGATGTGGAATGTTAAACTTCTAATAGTTCCTTGAATTGTGAAGCAATTACTAGTAGTTAGAAAGAAAGTTCCCAGATGTGGGTCACATGCAGTACAGTAGCCACATGAATGTATTAATTTAAAGTAAGGCAGCTCCAGATGTAGTGTTTCTGTTTTATTTGTGCTGACTGTCTTGACTTTGGTTAGTCCTAAGAGCATTTAAACAGTGCAGTCACATGGCCAGAGTCACTCATTATCAAGTTAAAGACACCGCCTGTGAGAAACAACTTTGACAGCAGAAATTTCTGTCTTACTGCATGGAGGATGTTAGCTCTACTATAAGGAACAATAATAATAACTATGAGTATGGTGTACTGAATTTTAGCTCATTTTTAAGGGAAAACCTCCATCTCTATTTGTTGCTCTAAATGGGCGCCTTTTATTCCGGCTGCTGCCCCATTCATGAAACTACAGAGGAGAAAGATTGTATATTAAGGTAAGCAACCACATTTTTTTTCTTTTATAGATTATGTATATATAATTAAACAACTGTATTATAAAAACGATAATAAAGTCTTCAAATTAAAGGTCTCTAAATGCAGTGTTGCCTCCACAAGGTCCAGTATGTCCAGTGGCAGTGAGACAGCCGCGGCTCATGAGCTGCAGGAGAGCAAGTCTGGACCTGAGAAGGAGGGGAGGACCTGGAGCAGTACTCAAACCTCCATCTCCCCTACTGAGGGGGAGTCAGATGTTGAATTGCATGCGTTCATCAAGATGAGGAACAAAGTGGACAAAGATACTGAGGTGAAGAACAAACACACATGCACTGATACAAGCAAGAACTAAGCTAGTGAATATATTTTAAATCAGCTATTTAAGGAACAAAATGTGTTGTGTGTGCACCTTATGCAGTTATGCCTAAACCAGCACCAAATCCATAAGTTCTTCCATGCTTTAGAGCAGATGTGACTTTGACTAACTTTCTTGTATTGGATTTTATAAATACATTGGAATTTAGGCAGATGTAATTTGCCAATTTTCTTAAATTGAATTCAGCGCAACTATACCCGAAAGACAAATGATGAAGAGTTCACTTCAGACATAACCCTAATATGAGGTGAGGACACCGATCTGGCGCATCACATTTGAATCATTTTAACTGCAAACCACAGTCACATGATCAGAGCAGAAATTCTTGATCAGTATTAATCTTTGGTCCTGTTTGTTTAAATAAAATGCAGTGCATGTGATTGTGACAACCTTATCTTGTTGATGTTTCCTGTATGCCAGTGTCCACTTCATAGAGTAGCTTTAACGTTTCTCATGTTTGTCAGGCTGCGGACACTTGGAAGAGCACATGGTTTATAATGCACTTACCAACTTGTTAGAGTCAATCGACGGTAACCCAATAGTGATGTTCTGCCATGCAACCTGTGCCTCCATCCAGAAAGCTCTTCAAAGCTCTCTTTCTGTTTTGCCCTTTGAACACTCTTACACTATGTGTGTGGTGTTAGGAATGGGAGAAACTGAACTATGACATCCACACTCTGAGGTGTGCTCGTAAAGAAGTTTGTATACGCTGGAAGAAGATCTTGCTTCAGCTGGGTGAGGTGGAATACGGCTATTTTATTTTTAAGGTTATTGTAGAAATGTATTATTTGTGTTTCTATTATATTTAGTTTTATTTATATACAGTATGTTTAAAAATAGTTTTTTTCAAATAAGTGAATACTTTTTTTAAGCAAGGATGCATTAAATAAATCCAGAGTGACAGTAAATACTTTTACAATGTTCCAAAATATTATTTTAGTTTCAAATCTTTGTATATAGCAAAGAATCATGAAAAAAATATTAAGTATTCAGCGGCACAACTATGACATATTTATGAAATAAAATATTTCTTAAGCAGCAGATACAACATATTAGAAGGATTTGTCAAGGATCATGTGACACTGAAGACTGAAGCTTGACCATTACAGTAAAATTACATTTTAAAGTATATCAGAATAGAAAAACTTAACATGTAATCTCAGCCGTAGTGTATTTATTTATATATATATTTTTCATACTTTTCTGTAAATATCGAACATCTGTGTTGTTATCAGGATTTATAATAAGAACAATGCTCATTTGTCTTTAAAAAAAAGGCCGGTTATTTCTGCTCAAATGTACAATGCACAATGCCAGTTGACATAATAGCAATAGCATACCAAGTCAAACGTGGCCCTCATTTGCCCATGTAATGACAGTGAGCATGTCTTTGTGTCTGAAGAAGTGCAGTCATGTAAATGTACATGTATGTTTTGGGACCAGGTTACCAGAAGGAGGCAGACTCCTTACTGACAGTGAACAGACAGACGGTTCTGAGTGACTGGGAGAATGTGGAGAAAGCCAGAGAACTTCTGAGAATAGTGTCAGAGGAGACAGGCCTCTTCCCTCGTGGACTAAGCAGCAGTAAAAGATACATCTTTGTCATGGTAATTACATGTCTGCATCATAAATGAGCCTCCATACTTAACTGTGTGATACATTGAATGGACTTCTCATGAGTTTAAATGAGTTTTCTGCATGGTTATATATTACTTTTACAAGCTTTGGGAATAAAGAGGCTTTTAATAGTTATGTTCATTTCCTAGGATCGACTCGTGTCTCTGGACAGTGCTGAAGACTTTGTGCAGTTGGCTAAAGAGAAATATCCTAGAATTGCAATGTAAAGAAACTTTAAAGTTTGGACTCGTTTGCTCTCTTTAAAGCTTCTTATGCAACTTTAATCAATATATTACTTGTTGCTTTCTCCTAAGGAAAAGAGACTAAATTACATTATATACAGAAATTCAGAAAAATACGAACTAGAGTCCCTTTTGGGAGTTCTCTTAATTCTTCCACTTTTTAACAGTAAACCAGTATCATTCACTAACTGAAATGTTTTTTTTACCTTTTTTTGTTTCTCTTTGGCAAGTAACTGGATACGTATCAATGCATAAATAAAAAATATAAGTGTAAGTAGATAAAACACACAACATATTCATGTTTTTATTGGTATTCATTATTCAGATTACACTTTTAACAAATAATATAATGCATTTTTAATAAAAAAATATAACTTAATCTGAATACATCTTACAGGTTTTGCTTTATTCTCAGTTAGCCCGAGAAAGCAAATAGAATATCCCGTTCTGATTTTACGTACTTCATAATATTCGCCAGCAGAGGTCAGTCTAACCTGTTTGTTTGAAAGTACAGTTTTTTCCTCTTAGCAGCAGTCCAGCATGAGCTCACTGAACTTCTAAAGATATGACATATCCCATGATAAAGATTGACTACAGTGTATTCCGTAACTTTCTGCTTGATGCCATGCATGTCTGTTTAATATCCTTCTATCAGATAATAAGAAAGTGTGGTCATAGATTCAGCTGTGCACATTGACCTATATATTGTTGTCTCCTGGGCCTGATCTGAGGGGCCAGAAACAGATGTGGAGCGGAGAAAGAGAGAGAACGTTTGAGAAAGCGTTGTAAGGAGGAGGAGGGGGCTTTATTATAAATCTTCTGAGTTTTCAAGCTTGGCTCTTTCTTATTGCTGAAGGCCAGCAGAAACACCTTGTTCTGATTATATGTGTGTGTATGTGTGTGTGTGCCTGTTCATGTCAGTGTGATAGTCCTGGCTTTGTTGTCATCTCCCTCTAGCAATTGCTGGAAATATTCAGCCATGACCAAAGAAAGGACAGGGTCCAACTTTCTACAGTTTACATCATCTTGGGGGCTGTCTATGAAAGATGATCTGCCACCCCATTCACCTCGCAGACAGAGAAAAATAGGAGCATTTTATCCTTATGAAAGATATGTTATTGTAGTTCATAATGACTATAATTACTGCTTGAGTCCAACTTCATATCAGTCCTATCATGTAGCAGAGTGTCTGTCCTTTTGTCATTTCTTCAGTCATTTCACACTCATTTCATTTCATTCACTCTTTATTAACTTTCTTCCCTTTCAACTCCTGCCACCCTTTCTACTTCTCTTCCCACTATCTCCAGCAGTGTTGCTCAAGTTACTACGGCAGTATCTTCGATTTGAAGATATTTTATGTTTTCCAGTTGTCTATATCCTGCTGGCTTTAATGCATGCCAACAGATAAAAAAACCAAACTGTCCTGCTATGGGACTGTGGTGAAAAATTGGTGCTTATAAGATTTATTTTAGTATCATTTTTGTATTTTGTATATATGTATTTATTTATGTAGTAGTATGTATTAATTGTTAATTGCCTCTTTTTGTATTTTCAGTTTACATTTTAATTTTATTGATTTTTTCTGGTTAGCGCTCTGACATACACTAAAAAAAATAGTTTTTTGCACTTAAAATAAAGAAAAACATATTTTTTAATAAGTTTAATATATTGAACCTTTAATTGAACAGTTGAGTGATACATTTGTTATGCAGCAACCTAGTCTCATAAGAATTATGCTGAATTATTACAAAAATGGAAAGACCTTCAAAGTTTTACTATGTTTAACTTCGTTATTGGTCCTAAAATCAGACTAAACAAAGACAGACATAATGTAGTGTACACATCTCTGGCTTTAGATTTTGACATTAACATTAACCTGCGTGTGTTATTTGCTGAAGCATGTAGCATATACTAACATTAAAACCATGTGTAGTCTCACTGACTTTCTCTGTTAAACTTTATTTACTCACAGGAAACCAAAATGTCCCTAGTTTTTAGCAGTCCTTATTGTCTAGTACTAAAAACTGTGCTGATTGATTAAATAATCTTACTGAAACTGAAATACTGTACACTGATAATTATGTCATGCACTGGCAGTGTCAAGTCTCCCAATTAGGGCAGAAGCACTTATACAATCAACAGGAAAGCCTTATTTATGCCGCTTAGTTTCATATTTTGTGCAACACCACATATTTTAAAATATGACTTCAAAATCCTGTCCAAAAGTATTAAAATATTTTTGGGGCCACTGTATATGTGTATAATACTAATATGTGCCTATGAAAGCATGTTTAACAGATGATGGGGGATGTGAGAATGGTTTTCTCATTTTGCAAAGAGCTGCCCAGACCTGACTCTCTCTTTCTGCTCTGCTACCCTGTGAGGTAAATAGACTTGAAGCCAGACATCTCTCTCTTTTCCTAATAATATGGATTTCAGAGATCAACTACTGTGGCATAGCAGGTTTAATAACATACGTAAAAAGTACAGAACTTTCAGATGAGCAGAAACTGCAGGAACGTTGAGCAGCTAAACCCTAAAGAAGTGATTTAGTGGGACAATTAAGAGTGAGTTTTAAGTTTAAATCTAAACTATTGTTATTGTTTTGTTAAAATATAAAAAAAAACACAACAGTATAATATGAGATTCCTCAAGGCTCTGTTTTAGGACCAGTACTGTTTTCTGGTACATTTGAGCAATTCGTAAAGAAGAAGTTTCAAACATCTGTATCTCATCCCTTATGGATAACTGTGCTGTACTAAGACATCATGCCTTTGTGTCGTCATTTGTTTGGTATTTTCTAAACATAACTATCTGACAACCTAAATGAATAAAACTCTATACAGATGTGACTAGAGTGTGCAGTGGAGAGAGAAATGCATACTGCCCAGAGCTTTCACTAGGTATTTTCTTTTTTCCTTTTCTTTTTTTTTTGTGAGTGAGTGAGAATGAGAATTTAATATATGATCCTTGCTTCTGCTCTGAGGGGGCCATACCATGTTTCCTTTGTGAGGGAATGCAGTAAAGCCATCAATGATTGGACAATAGCCTCTTATTGACTTACATATGTAGTGCAGTTAAATAAACGGATATCAATCCTTCTGAAAGAACAGCACAGTTTCTTCCACCTCGTGGGGCCCCAGCATAACACAGCTTTCTATTCTCATAAAAGAACAGAAAATTTTAATTTAATTTTTGAAGTGCAGTGAAAAAAGGAGCATTTCCCAGAACAGACTAGTCCTAAATTAAAATAAAAGTTAAGAGCTGTCCAAACTGGAAAAAGCTTGCACTGAGATATCTTAAAATACATTATTTGTCATTGTTTGGTCTTAAAATGCTCACAGATAATGCATTTGTGTAAGACATGTTTCTAAAATGTCTTAAATGTCCTAAATTAGCAAAGGTTTAATCTAATCCCTATCCGGGAAACCAGCCCATAGTGTTTTAATGTTTTACAACAATTAATTACATTTGAAGGGTATGATACAGTACTTGACAGTAATACACTCTAATGGCCCAGTCCATTGTCATCGCATAGACATTTGGTTGAAGGTATTTTGTCTGGGGACATAAATCATGTTAAATCTACAATCTGCTTTGCTGTTTCCTTCCTAAACAACTCAAGGGTCAGGTCGCCAGACTGAGGTAGGATAACCAGCTTTAAATCAATCCAGTTGACTCCTAAGCCGTATCCTTATCTATATCCTTGCTCTACTCTGCTTTATCTCACTGTGAAACACTCCACAACCTAAACTGACCTCTTTGGCCAAGTCTGCATGCTCACACTACCCCCTCAAGAAACGTTAGACTTATTTGGGTCAGTTGACATAGTCCACAAATGAAACCCATTATATTCTGTTCCCGTGAGACTGGACCATACTGAATCTGAAATTTTGCACGTAAGCATACTGGCACTGAGTCCTTTGTAATGCTATTCACTGATTTAAACAGTTTGGTTTAAGCAGCTTTGAGGGGTGACACAGTCTCTTTGGAGCGGAGGAGAAATCCAGATGTGCTTGGAAGGTGAAATGTGCAGTTATGTCACAAGCGCTTAGTAGGGAGAGAGGTGAGCAGAGAGATTTGTTTAAGAGAGAGGCCCTCTGAATGGAGATAAACATTCAGAAGAGAAAGCTTTACTGCCGTTTGCATTGTATGGTATGTGCTTGAGATAAGTGTCAAGTCTGAGTTGTAATGTGTCTGTGTTGACTGATATGTCTGTGGACCCCTAGAAATCCCATCTTAAAAAGGCAAATGGTCAGCAAAAAATGTCTTACAAAAAAAAACAAAAAAAACAACTGTGATATTGTAGAGTGCAGCAGTGATCTTTATTATTCCAGTAGTTATGCACCTTATTGAAAAGCTTACTTTATTCAGCAAGGATGCATTAAACTGTTAAAAGAAATGTGACAGTAAATGCGTTAATAATGTTAGAGAAGATTTCTAAATCAAATAAGTGCTTTGCTTTTGATAGCAATTCTTTTGTTAATCAAATAGAAATGCATCACAAATTCCAAATATATTAAAATAAAACATTTGTTTTGATTCGTAAATATAAGTTCAAATTGAAATGGTACATTTCACAATACTACTTTACTTTGGTGAGTATCTTTCAAAAACCTTAAAAATCTAACAGTTTCTAATCTTTGTATGGTATATGTTCTCATTAATGATCTCCATATGAATTTTAAGCCTTGAACCATACCAATTAGCTCACCAGAAATCACAGCATTTTGTAAAAGAAAAAAAAAGTCACAATTGGTTGGAAAAGCTTGATAAATCCTGATAGTATGCTATGTTAATCTGACTGTGTCAGTTGCCCTGCAAAACTAATGCACATTTGATTGTGTGTAGGTTTCCATGGAAACCTGGCTCTCACCAAAAGTGACTCTGTGACCCTGAAATACCAAACCGTCCGGTATAACAATAACATCATGCTGACAGCAGTAAGAAAAAGAGTGCAGAAAGAAAGAGAGAAATTCAGAGTGCCACGTAACAGGGAAAAAAGAAGAGCTCTTTCAAAAACGTCTAATTACCAATGAATGCAGGCACACACAAAATAAAAACTGTAAATATAACTTTTTTTATTTGTGAGATTTAATTTTTTAATTTTTTAATTTTTTTGCAATGAATGTATTTGGCATACAATAATGTTCTTTTATGGTGATATAAATCAGACTTTTGTAATTGTGTGTGTTTATTTATGTAGAAATGTTGCCCTAATTTCATAGTATTTTTCATAGTTGAGCACTTTTACATTTTAAGTTGTGATGGAAATTGTGTACATGTTTTAATGTCATCTTTTTTTAGACAAAGAAAAAAAAGTTTTAATTAGTCTGTTAAAACAGCTTGAAGTGGAAGAAACAGCCAGATATCACAGACACATACAGAGCTAAATTCACTTGTGAGTAAACGCCCAGCGCTGGCAGGCTGGTAGATGTCGGATGGAGCCCAGTGTGGTGGATATGAGGCTATAATTGAGCAGGGATCTCCCTTTTCATGGCATGATTTATTCATGCACATTAAAGCATCTGCACGGTACAGTCAGAAAATTACTGAACTCAGCAAGACACTTCTGCGCATCCTTTACAGGAACGCCCCGCAGATTACTGCTATCAAAGGAAAACTAACATATCACGTGTAATATAATGAGATGTTGCCAGTACTTATTCTATACATTTCTAAAGAAGAGTTCTTACTTTGGTTTTGGACTTCATAGAGAGTCCTTACAGCTTCTGCATTTTACTGGAAATGAAGACGGTTGCGTAGACAGGTCAGGTTATATTGCAAGGCATGACGTCTTTCAGCGAGATCCAATCTGCGCTGTGGCTTTTCACCTGAGGGCATGTGTTGGGACAGACAGAAGCACATGTTGAGAAAATTCCACTGCTGTTACCTGTGTACTTTTATCTCATAGACGTCTCTTTATTACCTTGAGCTGTCAGACAGTGACTCAGACACTGACATCAACAACCTGAGGCTCAAAAAACCTCCATCGACCCCACAGAAAAATCACTGAGCTTCTGGAACTCTTTAGAAAAGACACTCAGAAGTTTTCCATCTAGCTGATATCAGCTATGGTCGGTATCAACGGTACCCAAATTTTTAGGATTGTTGGTTATAGGATCTAAATAGAAGTAAATAGATCTTTTAATTTTTGCTTTTTTCATGACACAGAAAGCAACTGCAGCCTAATCTTTATAAAAGTAAAGATGCATCAACCATGATGCATTGCTCTGACAGATTCAGTGAGTTCATTTAATGGAGAATTCAAACGGTAGCTTTGAGTCTGTATAAAGTGTGTGAATCTGTATAAAATATTAATTTAAAGGGGTCATGAACTGAGAAATCAAAATTCCTTCAATCTTTTGACATCTTTTCTACATTTACTACATCCAATCAGTTCACAGTAGAAAAAACAAGCCATGCCTTCTATTTTCATCATTTTATTATTCTGTTTCTCTCAGATGCACGTCACAATACAGAAGTAAAATAGGTTGCAAAGTTCTGGTTCACACTGACTTTAAGGGTGTGAAAATCAAATATTTAAATTACAATAATATAATAGGAGCGATTAGAGGTCCACCTTATTTTACACAGATCCACCCACTATGGTTTTGCCACTGTTACTAGGTTATTTTTCTGAGTATCTGAGAACAAAGACGTTTCGATTTACACTTCATTTAATCTCGTTGTCTGAAAAAAAACAATTTCGATTTAAAACAGACCTAATTTGGGATTTTTCCTTCTTACCCTCCACATGTTAACATTCCACAACCATAAGCCACAGACTTTCGTTGATTCTCTCCAAACTGTTGTATCCATCTTAACTCTCACTTTATCCATTACTTAGACGTCCGCTACACGCATTACCATATAAACTCTGACCACCAGTTTGCTGAAATAGCCTTTGACTCGGGTCACAATGACATCAGGGGGAAAACACATAACTATGACCATCCTTGTAACCATGGCTACAGCCATACTCTTCACTGACAGTCCTTGGTCTTGTGAGAGGCATTCTGGTCTAATAGGACCAGTGAGATGCTTAAAGAGCCTGCAGAGCTCTATGGTTCCAATGCAACCACATTTGAGCAGTATCTCAGACTCAGCCAGGCAATGAACCCACACCTAAGCAAAGTTTAATCTATAAATACCAATGTAAGTGAGACAAATATGTTGGGCCAAGACTCTCCATCAAGCAGTAGTGTGTGTGTTATGTTGTAGAGACACACCCAGGTTTTTAAGGCTTCAGTAGTTGATGAAGGGGTAGTGTGTAGTCGAAAAGGGAATTGAAGACATATTTCAGAAGAAGATTCCTAACATTCAAAGTGTGATAGTATGATGGTGTTTACGGTTTAATTTTATATATATTGAATTCACTCTGTATGACGTCAGTCTACAAGATCAAATTTTCCTGAATGGAATTGTTCACAAAAAAAGAATTCCATCATCATTTACTCAATCTTTTTTCATGCAGCTACACTGAAGACAACAGCTTTTAAACTTTAAATAATGCCAAAATTTAAGTAGTTTTTCTCTGAAAATACATTGACATGCACTCTAGCACTTTCAGGCACGTATATGAACGTTCATGAGAGCGGTGATGTCTGGTTTCTTTTGAGTTAGGTCTCATCATCTGCTTTATAAATCAGCTTTGAACAATTTGTTCACGTGAATGATCTGTTTATCAGTGAATGACATAAATTCCATTTCTCTCTTAATCGAACCTATTGAAGCCTTTAATAATAAACTTCAATAGCAACATTAGAAGACTTTAATAGTACTTTTCATAGTTCATTATTACATTATTTTTTTAAGCTTGACAGGAAAAAAAACTGATTCAGAAATAAGTGAGCAGCATTCTTCAGTATTTCTCCTTCTTTTACTCAAAATCTGACTCAACAGGCACTGAGCCAAAACCTACCTCATACAGGAAGTACTACCCAGGCTGAAACGTCTTTCTTTTTGACATTTTTTTGGAACATTGTGCAAAGAATTTCCCAAAGTCTGCAAAATGTCCATGACTAAAGTCAGTAATCCCTGTACTAAGGGATTTTTTCCCCCCTCACACACACACACAGCTGCCATAGAATCATGGTAAACCTCTCTTTATCTTTTGCCTTCCCTTCTACCCAAACTTCTGACTTTAACTAAGTTAGAACCCTTCATAGTCCTCTGTTTCCTGCCGTTTCACTACTTTCCTTTTAGTTTCCCTGTCTCTTTTCATTCGGTCTTCTCCCTACTTTATATTTTTATTTTCTTCATCCCAACCCCCCCTCTGTAGACATGCAGGCCGGGCCTCTACTTGCATTTCATTCATCACAGCCTGTATATAATCGATTAAAGAGACGAGGTCGCCCTCTTCTGTGCCAGCAATCAGGCCTTCACGCTTTATATTTCATTATTTATTAAGCAAAGCTGCTGCTTCCCTTTCTGGGTCTACAGACTACGCTTATGCTCTCCAAAAATATTTATGTGCATGACATCAGCCTCGTCTTTTCGCTCTCCAGCACACATTCTGTGAGATGCTGTGGGGCAGAATATGGTATGTCCTGTGTATAGACACACAAACCTCAGAAGAGGCAGAGCAGGGGTGTCTTGTCTTCTGCTGTGGTGTGGGAAATCATAGAACCTTCATAAACAATAACGGCAGTCAGTGATAGCCGTGTCCAGGTTCATGTGTTAGTCATTTTGTATGACTTTG
>JAUCMU010000151.1:4718471-4754039 GCA_032275025.1 Enteromius treurensis
CTGCATGGTTTAACTTCACACCGGCACATAAATCTCCATACCGTGTATGTATGCTGATAACTACCATTATGTCCCATGATAAACCTGCTGTAAATGCTTTCAACAGTTGTGATGTGGTCTGCCATGGTGTAAAAATAGTTTGTTCTCCCAGGATCCCTTTTATGGAGAAGCACCTCAAGTTCATGTGGTGTAACTTCATCTTTATCATTATTTTTTAGCAAATTTAAAATATATATATATATATATATATTATTGGTAAAAAGAACCTAAAACATATTAATTCATTAATATCATTAAGTGTTTCTTGAGTCATGCCACACCGGTGAAAAAAAGGTTAAATTATCTGACACTGACACAGTCAAGAGTGTCTGCAGTGGGCCCCTGTATGATATCACTTCCTGTTAAATGTGTTTTTTTTTGGGGGGGGGGTTTGGTGGACAAAAGATTTTCAAAGCGTTAAATGGCAGTAACACAGTTAACAGCTACTATTAAATTTTTGGTTACCAACATAGGTTTGAATTTTTTTTTTTTTTTTTTTTTTTTTGAGTGTATAGAAGATTCAAGTCATTGTATGTAGGAAACAAATTTATTTTCAATTAAATTGATTAATAAAGACAAATTTAATCTTCAATTTATTAATTAATTAATACAAAAAAGTCATGCCATTTACCCAGGAGCCACAAAAAGTGTAGTTCAAAATGAAATAAATTTAACAAAGGAAAAACAGATTTCACTTTCCACTGTAATTCAAATTAATAAACGTACTTTCCGAGAATTCTATTTTGACAAAGTGGAAGGTCACAAGCTTAACCCCATGGGATAAACCCATGACCTTCCACAGGCCTGCACTTTCCATAGTATAGGTCCTTTACAAAGGAAAATTGCATGGAGACTGAGGGGGTGTTGAAGATGGACATGAGGGACTGTTAGTTTCCTGTCTGCTCACCACGGACTGAGTCACGCAGAGCTTGTTATCACTCGGCAGCTTGTCCTCTTGCCCCCCCTCTGAAAGCTGGTAGCATACCCATCAGCGTATTACCCATATCAGGCCAGTAAATGTTCAAGTGGACTTCTTACTGTAGGCTATATGATTCATCTGCATAACAGCCGGTCACCAAGGCTCACACCAAATGCTTAAGTTTTGCCAAATGTGGAAAAGCCACAGAGGTTACCACAATAGTCTAGTGGACTTCCTGTCCTAATCTCCCATGGAAAATCGCATGAAGACGCAGTGCTAGTGTGCACTATGTCAGAGATGACTTTGTATTTATGTGCTTGTTTTGGATGTAATGTAACTCCCAGACTTTGCTTGTTGCTTTAAAGCCCACAAAATGTACAAAATGTCCAATCATGTGCAATTTAAAAATGATAAATTGCATTGGAGAGTCCTCACACAGCCTCAAAAAAGGACATTCCTTGTGCTTTTGTAAATTACATTCAATTGTTCATCAGCAATTCATATACTTCAACCAATAAAATGAATAGCTTTTGTTATCCTTTTTGAATCCCAAACCACTGGATTCAAAATTCTACATACATTTGTTTTTATTGGAGACGAGCCATATTATCCAGCATAAATCACAGTCTCCCTCATCTCTCCATCGCACACAAATCTCATGCATTATTCCAGAAGGTTACCTGGGGTCACATGATGAAGCTCTACTGCGTGTCACATAACTAACTAGCTCTAACAATGGCTCTATTGACTGTTGCCGATTCCACGTGGGACTCTAAATGCTAAAGCGCTAACAGGTTGTCTTTAAAGGAGTGTCCAGATGCTAATTTATCACATAAGTGTGTTGACCTTTGTTCTTTCCTCAGCTTCCCATTGGGGTTGGAAACAACATGGCTTTGTCAAGCAACTCAAGGTCAGAGGACAAACTGAGGATAGAAAGAACCAGAGAGAAAGAGAAAAAGGGATTCCAGCTTCTCAGTGTGTCACTTTGTGTCTTTACATGTAGCAACTTGTCCCTTGTTCTGAATGGACTTTAAACATCTGTAATTACAGTGTTCTCCAGGAAGGATATGGAGTGGTGTGTTTCCGCTTTTTACGTCCTCTGAGAACCTCCCAGTAGCTCATCTTACACAATTATGTCTCTTTTTCATCGTGTAGATCTGTTTTTGCTTGTTTTTTTTATTCCTCACCCTTTGCACTGCTTTCTTCATTTGTAATCCAATAGCTTATCATAGCGGTTCACAGTAAAGACATTTTGATTTATCCCAGTGTTTCCCTGAAAAAGCTTTCAATTTCTCCTAAATCAGGCTAAATCAGGGGAACTCCACAGCCTAAGGATGCTCCCACACCGAGTTCAAACATTGGGTAATGCAAGGGTGCAAGGGTATAAGTAGACATTAAATTGATCATTTGATCTTCTTTGTGAAAAGCTGACAACTGGATATGTTGTCCTGGGACCTCTGACTAGGGAGAATCCAGTAAAATGCGTCATTACACTATCCAGTGTGTTGGGGGAAGGGTATTGAGCGATAGCCCTGCATGCGTCTGCATCTAGTAGGGTATTTTGTGAGAAAAACTTTAATAAAATGCATGTGCTCTTTCACCTCTCCATGGGAAAAGCACAAAGAAAATAATGAAAATAATAGATGGTGTGAGTGTGAGTAAATGTTCAGCAGATTTATATTTTTGGGTGAAGTCTTTTAATGCATGACTAAAGATGACTCCTAAACCGCTTTAAATAAAGTAAAGCCTAAGTTTTTTTATCACTGAGATTGCCTCTGTAACAGAAGCGGGACAGGAACTTGATAAGGCGGAGTCTCTGTTGAGCTTGCCTTGCATTTTTATCCCCTGGGGAGCTGCAATTGCAAAGAGCTTATCTAGATGTGCCCGAACCGGCCCTTGAAGTTTGTGGTAAATGCCGATGTGCCTGAAAAGGTTTTTTATTCCTCGGGGGAGCGGGACTCATATAACCCACCCTAGCTTTATCTGCAGCGTGTCAGATTTGCATGTTAGAACGTGACAGACAGTGTCAGAATGCTCCCTCCCCTTCTTCCTTTGGTGTTTATAACAAACTAAAAGAACAAATACTCACAGCGGATGCTCTCCTCTCTGTTGGGATCCACTTGGATCTGTGAGTAAATAGACTCAGTGGGTTGTTTCCTGGGAAAAAAAAGAGAAAAAGCAGCAAATGGATGATGAAAATGATGATCAGCTGGTGATGAAAAAGGGTCTTTTTAGAAAACACAGTTCGACCTTTTACACGTTACGTTATTTACTAAATAAATAATAACTTCCTCACTTTTGTTTCATGAAATGTTTAGTGCAAATAACGTGAAACAAAAAGAGCAGTGTTAGCATCATAGCTAGCACCTCATCAGCCCATACATTAAAATACAGTTATTGCTGAATTCAAACGTAAGCAAATGCATGACAGCTTAGCAACGGTTGCTGACCCATGTACACACATTTTGTAAACTGCATCAGTGTGTGGTCTGTTGTATTGCGTTTTTTTCACTGTGGTCATTCATATGTATGTTTTCCGGCTCTTGCTAGGGGTTTTTAGTTACAATTCCCAGATTTGTTTTTCAAACTTTCTGTCTGAGCTTATTTATTTCCGTTTTTATTTAGTTTGGGTATTAAACCCTCACAAGAGAGTGTTGAAGTTCCTGAAAATAAAACTGTTTATATAAACAGCACAGTTACTTGCGTGCTTGCTTCTGAAATTGAATCCTCTGACCAGAAGCTGAGCGGGACAGTGGGTTTCCTTCAGTCCGAGTAAGTCAATGCCTGCTATTAATCTCTTTTCACAAGAGCAGGATCCCTGGAGCAAGTGCTTGCTCAAGGGACACTGGTAATAGGTTATCTGTGTTGTGCCTGATTTACTAAAGGAATTATGTAAATCAGGTAGTGCAAACACACCCACAAAATCAGTGATAAATGCAATTAGCATTTGTTTCAAGCCATTTGATGGGTGTGAATTTTTGCCATCGGAGTTTAGGGGCTATCAGTCTTTATCATTATGGAAGATTATAGTGGTTGAAGTCAGTTTGCGGGCTCTTCCAAATCAACGAAGAAATTGTTGAATAAACTTATTTTTTCTTTGCACAAACAGCATTATCATAGATTCATAAAATCAAGGTCAAACCATTAATGTTTAACTATTTTTACAATGTCCTTACTACCTTTCTGGGCCTTGAACGAGTCAGTTGTATTGCTGTCTATGCAGGGTCAGAGAGCTCGCAAATGTCCTTAAATTTCTTAATTTGTGTTCTGAAAATTAACAAAGGTCTTGACATTTGCATTTTCATTTTGGGAAAGTAGTTTCTTCCTGTTCCTTTAAAACAGGACACACCATGTCTTAGTTCTAGGAATTAATTAAGAACTCCAAACATGTTTTGCATCACAAGTTTTCCGAAATGTTATGTTAAAAACACGCAAATGATGCATTCTCCAAGTATATATGCATCAGTTTTTCTGAACAAAAATCTGAACAATTGATTAAACCGGGTATATATTTGTTTAATTTTCTTAAAAGAATAAAGGTCAAAGGTTTTTACTGAGGGGATTTTGAATATCTTTTTCCACTTAAATCTGAGAATAGCATTTTTTTTTTTTTTTAAATACTGTCAGAAAAAGAAGTCAGGAAAAAAAAGAAGAATAGGAAAAAAAAATCATCTTTAAAGGAGAAGTTCACTACCAGAATGAAAATTTCGTGATAATTTACTCACGCCCATGCCATATTCATATTGTTCTTTCTTCAGTTGAAAAGAGATGAAGGTTTTTGAGAGAAACTTTTCAGTATTTTTCTTTATATAATTGCCATAAATTTCAACTTTAAATTCAGCTACACTTACATACAACAACATATATCATACAGTTTTATTCCTTTCTATATTCTGAAGGTTTTTACAGAGAGAGGTTTGTTCGTATGTCATTTGCTGGATTTTATACATTTCATTCCTACAGTCACTGTCATTTTTTTTTTTCAATTGACACTATTTTCAGATTCATAAAAGACCTGTTCTCGAAATTGAACAATGCATAAAAATACCGTTTAGCTTGATAGCTCTTGGTTGCCATTGAAGGATTCATGTGTAAAAATGGCAAATCCTTAACCACTAGAATCACACTTGCATCCCTGAACCCTGTTTTCAACATCTCCCAGTATTAGACACACACACATCAAACACATGGTGATAGAACATAACAAAGCCTTTCATCTGCAGGCATCTAACGAAAAATGTAATAAATTAAACAGGAAGACGCTTTAAATAAGGCCTGTCTTACAGGCAGGTGGGTGAGTCTTCTTTGTAGACTGTTGGCCTGTTAGCCTCAGGCCCTGTGTACACCTGGCGTTGACATCCGCCCTGGGTGATCCGGTGGTCAGAGAAGACAGATCGCCATTTACACCAGTGCGACTGAATATATGAGAGATGTGGCATTTAAAAACACCAAAAAGTAAAATTCATATGAAGTCCAAAAGTTAATAACATATCACAACATTTCACATAATAAGGGTTCATTGAATTTGCAAGTGAGTGTGTTTATAGGTGGTCGGGTTATTTTTGCTGTAATGACATGTAATTTTTACCAATGACAATCATTTTGACATCAGTTTGTGCACGCACATAAAAAACACAGTCGTTTTCAAGGCTAAACCTTAAAACTGTCAAATATTTACAAGAGATATAGGAAGACAGAGATGCATATGAATACAAGCTGCAGAGTTGTAAAGAGGCAAAAAAGAGGAAGGATTTAAGTACAAATAATTAAAGAAGACAATATTTAAATTAAATGAATGCATAGAGGAATCATTTATAATAAGATCAAATACATGCATTTAGCATTCACCCTACTTTAAAAGTCAAAGTTTACTCCACTGAGAATGTTTGCAGAATTTGGTTGTGAATGTATTTTAGATGTTTTTATTTTGGCTTGTGAGTTGACAATGATTAATATAGTCCTGGTCAGAATTTCTTGCACTCTTGCTGAATATAAGCAAAGAATGCTGTGAAAATATTTCTGCATTGTTTATCAATTTAAGCTTTCAAAACGTAAAATAATTGATAATGGGGGTAAAATGTCATTATGAAATGAGAAAATGTGAAAAACGTTCTCTAATACTCTAATTTTCTAATTCTCTAAGTTAACTTAAGGGTATATTCACACTAAAGTTTGATAATTACTTGCTTGGTCCGGACCAAATGCAATGTTGATTTTTTATTTGGTATGGTTTGCATTCACACTGCCCTTTTTGCAAGTGAACCAGAAACTGTAAAAAAAAAAAAAACACGTGTGCTTGAGGTCATCCATTCATTGGATCATCCATTCAACCTCACCACAGTTTATTTGGAAGCGGACTGAGACCACCTCTTCAGCTGGGTCTTGGTATGGTTGTTTGGTCTGCACCAGAGTGCTATTGCTGTATTTCACACCTGCCCAACATGAACTACAGTAAAAGTAGTCTCAAGCTGAATTCTGGTTTATGCGATAATTAGAGAAAATAGGCACTTTGTTGCAGAAGTACGTCGTGCTGCTTCTCCCATACTCTGCATGTTCTAAAATCCAGTGAACACAGACAAGTAGAAAGATACAAAAAGTAAAAAGTCCCAATGCTGATAAACATGAACACTATTAGAGTGCTGTTCAATCAGTCAGATTGAGGACCAGAACTATCTGTTTAAGTATTTTTAGGCACAGAATCATCATGTTCTCATTTTATCAAGGTGTCTATCAAATTGTATGAGAAATCTTCATTTCCAGTCTGGGATGTATTGTATGATTGATCTCACACCACAAGCCTTTACGACATGATGTCATTCCCTTATTGTACACTGACGAGATAAACATGTTTTCGTCATTTTGAATTAAATGCCTCCTGGGAGCTTCATCGAACCCTCCAACCCTGGTGGGTGGTGAAAGAATCATTTTAAAGATGGAAATGCCATGATTCAGAGTGTCACAGCAATAAAGAACGCCACAAATTTTCCTCCCGATGCCTGTCTCTCTACACCGTTGAATTTCCGACGCAAGGAAATTCTCTCGTTCCTAACGCTGCAGTTCTGCGGCACCATCTGGAATGACGTGCAGGTGTTTATCCATGTCTCAGGGTTTCCACTCAAATTGCCCACAGACGCTGCTCTATGACATAACATTGGATGAATTATGGCACTGAGTAATAGTTCCACTCATGCACATCCATTTCAATGGTCTCTGTAGTTTAAGGTGCTTGAGTCTGTCCTAACTTATTGTTATCGGTTTCAAAACCTCTTTGTTTTTGTTCTGAAATATTTGCCAGTTTTCCTAAAATGCATCTTACTCACTATCCTATAAAAAAAAAATCAAACCCGGAGGAATATAAAGGAGTACTCTTCTGGGAAACGTCTGAGAAACACTAACAATTTAAGACACTCTCCATACCGCATGCCAGGAACTAACAAGATTAGACTTCCCTTAAAGATCCAAGAGCTCTTAAATCTAAAGCAAACAAGTACTTATGCACCTATCAGGATTTTAAACAGCTTAAATACATAGTTGCCATTGATCAATTTGCACCAGCAGCTCACAAAACACACAGCACCTGGTGGCTGACGTGTCAACATGACTTAAAATATACATATAACAGTTTGAAAGAGCCTATATTTATTGCTGTGTGCAACATCAACTTCTATGTTCAGTGTGTTATTACTAAACCCTTCTTCTAAAATGTTTTTTCTCTAAACTAGGTACCAGTTTACGCTAGCACACTGCTATATAAGGTGAAGATGTTCTTGCATATGTGACAGATATTAAAAGTTAAGCTGGGATAAAAAAGAAAAACGCCTTCATCAATGTTAATGTTTCACTTACATTTACAAACATTACTGTGTCAGTCCAGAGTAATGCACTCTAAGCACTGTCTCCCATGCTTTTATCTACGGATGATTTAGTTTCATTAAACAGGATAGGAGAGGACACGGCCAGAGACCGTCAGCGATGTTTCCCTCCCTCTCGAATGCTCCTGGAAAGCTGGAGGCAGGTTGGTGTAGACAACAGTGACCTGTCTATATCAGATCATCTCTCAGGACAAAAATAATCAGCTATTGTTTTGAGAAGAGGGCTGTCTGGGATGAGATTGGGATCAGTGGTGAAGGTGTCTCTCATCACGGATAAAGGGTCACCTTATCATCTCAGCAGGGGCTCTGTTGGATTCAACCTGGCCTCATTTGAGGAGTTTTCCCCTCCGCCCATTCCTCTTTCCAAAACACATTTCCATTGTTGCAAAACACTGTGGTTTGTTCACTCCACCCCATAAAAACAGAAGAGATATGTTAGGCAATGTTTCTTTAGTTCTTCATATTAAGACATGCATGATACATATTTGAAGCTTCTGTTTATTAATCGTCATGTTCTGTTTAAGAGCCCAAAGAATGTGAAAATGATCGTTTCTGATTGCTTTTGATACACTCTGAGACTTTTTGACTTTCCCAATTTATATGAAAACTGATCATTAACAGAATTTCATTTGTCTCTGTACTGCCATAAGGTCCCAGAGAAGTACGAATGAATGTATTAAATTTGTAAACGTTTTTAGTACTAATAGTATATGATATTTCTATCAAATTGTATAAGAAATCTTGATATATGATATATCATTTACAATTAACATTTAATTTGTAAACTGTAAAAAAAATTACTTTGGCAGCTGTAGTTGCCAGAATAATTTTGTAAAAAATGCAGAAAAACTGTAATTTCCAAACAAGAAATTTTAAATGTAAACCAGTAAATTCAACAATGCACACTGCTAGTAAAATATGTTTTGTACCTTTAACATACTGACAACCACCACAATAATGGCGGCAAAAATAAATCTCATCACATGTAAAAGTATATATTAATATATAAACACAAAACACCGTCATGGTAACACACATGACACTTAAACAATGCAATAAACATTTATTAAACAACAGAAGATGGAACATAAAGCCCAATTGCACATTCCTGATGAAAAAAAAAAAACTATTAAAAACATGATTATTTAAGCAAAATGCTTTAAAATGTAGAGTGTCGTGAAGGGAATATCATTGTGCAAATTATACATAGTTTTATTTACGTCTAAAAACTGTAAAATTTCACTGTAAAATTACATTAAATGTCAGGTTAGATGTTTTACAGTTTCCTCTGTATATAGTTCAGAAATTTACTTTGAACGAATTAACAGGTTTTTTTTCCCGTAGCATTTTTACAACATTTAACAGTTACATTTTTTTTTACAGTGATATCATTTATAATTGATTGGTGCAGCCCAATATTTTGATTTAAAAAATTAAAATTTTATCCTACAGTTCGGCTGTATTTTTTTTTTCTTTATACAGGTTTTTTTTGGTGATTATGGCAACACGCTGCAGTAAAATGGATACATTTGGTCAAACTGAACCCAAACCTATATAACATACTCTCGTCATAATCAATTCGTACGTATTAGTACAAGGTGCCAAATTCATGCTAATTAATACTAATTCGTACGATTTTGTACTCTTTGTCTAAAACCCCATGACAGGTAGGTTTAGAGGCGGGGTTAGGTTTAGGTCATTCATACAAATTCATACGAACAGGCAACTTGTAAAATACATAGAAGATTTAAAAAAAAATCATATGAATTCGTACGAGTGAGGTCATACGAATTAGCCACCTCTTAAGATATGTATGAATTGCCATGAGATCAGGTTGAATATACTAGACAACAGTCACATTTCTTACAATTATAAGCGATATATAAAAAATAGCATTTTTATTGTTTTTAAATTCCCGTTTGTTATTACTGTTATTATTGTAAATGCTTTATAATTTAGTGTTGGAAATCCATTATTCTTTGGGGCCCCAAACATAAGACAGGGAAGTCAGTCCAAACAGAGCATGAGAGTTAATGATGGAAAAGGCTGGCCAAAGCTCATTCATAAATCACTACCAGATTGTGTTCTGACTCACAAATCTCAGGGGTGTATGCTGTTGCCTTAAAGCAAAGTTTTGGGGGGAAAAAGAGACAAACAATTCTGTGTGAACTTTCACCCACACACACCAGCCACTTTAGGATGTTTCCTCTGAAAACATTCTGTGACTCAACAACTTTGTAAGCATCCCTGTTGCTCTTCTCTGTGTGTTTTGCTGTAACCAGGGATAACCTCTGTGCAGCGTTTCAGACTATGGAAAGGAAACTCTGAGACATCACTGACTAAATGCAATTTAGTTGTCATGGTGATGAGTGGTAAGACTGTACATGTGTCTGAGACGTGAGGAGATCTTTACCCTTTACCCTCTGAACTCTAATAAACTGCAAAAATCACACAACAATGACATTAGAAAAGGAGCAACCATGGCATGATGGACAGTTTATTCAAATAAACAAACACCAATTTAACCAACTAAAAACTTCCTCTAGTTCCTCTGGCAAGTGATTTTATCGGTTTGTGGCTTCCTTTGTCCATTGCCATTGAAAGCACTTCTGACAGATGCATGGATGATAACTACTGTATTCCACACTGTGCCATGATCGGCAGGACAACTGCAGACATTTCAGGATCAAACTAAAATGATTCTTTTTAGTGCGCGTAATACACATGCATCCCTCTTCAGTCAACAACAGGTACAAAATAGAGCTAAAACCATGGCATTCAAAAGTGAGTTGGGAAGCAGAAAACGGCGGTTAGATGTGATCTTGTTGATTTGATGGGGGTTTAGTGCAGTCTGGGTAAACTGAAGGGGGCTGCAGCTGTACCCCGCCCCTGTCCTCTGGGAGAATGATGTCATACGCTGCAGCGGAGATGTTGAGATTAAAAGGGGCTTAGACTAGACATTACCAATGTTCTGTCCTATTAAGGCTCATCATTTTGCTTAGTGGCCATTTTGGAAATGCCACCCAGCAGCTATTTTTTGTTTGAGCAAAAGGCATGAGAATCTCTGCTAAAAAACAAACAAAAAAACAATAGAAGTCCGAAATTCTAATGGTTTCCATTAAAACACATTAATTAACCTTTTCCAGTAAAACCATTACAAAATTCCTATTTGTAGTATGTTTTGGGCATTTTTTTCAATGGGATTTAACACCCCACCAATAGAATCCATCATTTACCAGCAGACACCATTCCATTCAAACCAATATAATTCCCATTATAACACTTAAATCCATTATTTTCTATTGTGTTGCATAAGATCATACAATTTACAGCAGCAAAGATTTTAGAAATGAGATAAAATGTATACAAACCTTTATTTTGCTGAAGAAGGGCAATCCGTGCATGGCACTAAGAATCGCTCTCTCCCGTAGAAGACAGAAAACCCTGTGCACTTATAACTCAGCAGCTGGGTTGTTTCAACAGAGACAGGCTAAACCCAATGGTTGGGTAGAAATAAACCCCTCAGCATTAAAAAACCGCCCATTCAATTTTGTCACAGAATAACTCCCCAGCACCTGTTGCAATTGCCTATAGTTTTGTTTAAAAACTTAATAACTTTCCTGAACAAATCTGTCAACTGTCTGTCAGCTGTCAATATTTTCATTGGTCATTTCTGGAATATTGTTGTGCAGCACAGAAACACTGGCTTAGAGTCATCCACTGAGTCATGGCAAATGCACGCAGATGTGTTCACACATTCGTTGGAGGAGTCGAATCTCCTGGGTTCACTCTCAGTGTGTTCACCTCCATGACACAGCAGCTTTACTGTAGGTTTAATCTCAGAAACCTCTCTACTTTCCACAAAAATCCCCCAACAAGTACATATTTGCCACCCAAATTTCAGATCCAAAAAGAAACCAAAGCACAGGAAGACAAACCTCAACATGTGCTCATAAAAACCCAAATTTATCCCAAAATTTGGGGAAATCAAAACTGATTCATACAGACCAAGTGCCTCATTGATGACAGGATGGGCTGCAGTGAGAACCCACAAAAACAACATGTTGAGAGAGTCATCCAAATTCAAAACAGAAAACTGGATTAACTGAGATGTTTAAAGAGCAAAATGTCGTTAAAACTTTGTGGACAGAAGTATTTATAAGCTCATTAAAAGAGAAAGAGATATTTTGCATATCAGCTCATAAGCATAGATTATACTCATCTTGGGGGAGGGTAAAGAATGACAACGGAGGGAGGGGGGGGGGCATGCAGAGTAAAGCATGAGTCAAACCAAACATCTGGCCTGGAAATCACTGAATCATCTGTTAAGCGACAAGCTGTCTCTTCTCATCATATGAAGAATTGAACTACATGGTGGTAGGATTACTACAAGCATAAAAAGCTCAGAAAGCAGTTTTTTTTTAAGTCTGATGATGTTTAAATAGCTCTGTCAGTACAGTGGCCTCCATTCACAGAGAGAGAGAGGCTTAGAGTTTTAAAATGAGAGAGTGCTGACATTTCCATGAATGACCTGCAAGACAGGCTAAAAGGTCAGACTTCACAGACAGATCCATCAAGCTGTAACAGAAAAGTCAAAAAAAAAAAACATGGTAAACAAAACATAAGCCTCTAGCTCACACTATGAACTATAATTTTGTTTTGACATGGGACAAAAAGTAAATATTACATCAAAGCAAAGTCTTTGCTTACTGAAATGATCATGTTTGGAACATATTAAGCGAAACAATCTGCATTTTTTGTTTTAAGCAGTTCCCAATGGGCTTAGTCATTAACATGACTATATCAGCCGAAATATCAGTCTATAAATATTTGAATTTTTTTATTTTTTAGAGTGCAGCAAAAATAAAACAGTGAGTCTAATGTTTTACTGATGACATTAAAATTTGACTCCTGCTGGGAAGACATTTATAAAGGTCAAAGCGGCAGCACTGATGGCCTTTAAATATGCATTTGCATGTACTTCACAAGTGGTGCGTGAGATTTAGGAATATCCTAGGATCTTGAGACTGGAAAATGTTGGATGGTTGTCTTGAGATTAACGCATTTAAATTTCAGCCTCCTGGATACCTGGAAAGACTACTAAACATAGTTAAAGTCAAGAAAGTTTTTTTTATTTTTCCACTTACATCTGTTTTATCAGTCCTCTTTCAATCTTAATTTCTTTAGTAAACTGGGAATGACTTTATTTTACCACCAGGGAAGTGTTATTAAAGTTAAGAATTGGTTTCAGGTGGATGCAGCGCCCTGAACCATCTGTGAATGAGACATGCAATGGGACATCCATGCGCTCCAACTGTAGCATGATCTCTATTAGATTAGGACAGACTCACAGGCTTCCTTAAACGGACAGATTTGGGTCATTACTTAGCACTGGGGTATTGGTATTTGTAAAACAAAATGTGACTGCACTGACAGTGGTTGTTTGCGAGCGTTCGCTTTGCATTAATAGTATTCTAAAGTTTGTACGCAAAAGGCGAGCTTCAGATTGGGTGTCTGTGCGGCTGTCGTACGCGTGTGCAGAGGTAGTTCCTCCTCCAGGCAGGGCTGAATGTGGAGGTCAAATAAAAGCACTCCATGCATCTGAGCTCTCCGCAGAGGTGCGCGCGAGAGCAGAAGGGGCAGGACGCACAGGGAGAGAAACGGGTAACTTGGAGACTTGAAGAGGCTGTGCTGAATCTGAATCCTCCAGCCAGTGAACTACCGCGTCTCCTCGAGCCTCCATTGCTAGGAAAGGAAGGTTTAACCATCGGTATATTCATCTCACCTGCGAAAATGACCGGTGGCCCGTTGGGCACGGCGTTGGCGGTGGCTTTGCTCGCCTGCACTGTGCATTGTCTGCAGAAAGGAACGGGAAAACATAAGAGACAAGCTCAGGAACACTCGGTGTCATCCGTATCCCAAGGTACGCGGTCCTAAATGTGTTTGTTTTGTTTTGATTAATCGGAACTAGCATTTGTATTTGCGTATTGTTGGTTTTGCGCACGCAAATGGTTAATCAAACGCTGGAAAATGTGCATCGGGGATAGTTTTTTCTTCTTTGTGTGATCATGGTTGGTTGTTGAGAAAGTAAAAATATTGTAGAGCTTATTCAGAATAGTTCTATTGTGTCCTTTGCAGATGGCTGTATTGAGAATGGCCAGCGTTATGGAGTTGGGGAGCAGTGGGAGCGCAGTTATCTGGGCAGCACACTGGTCTGCACTTGTCATGGTGTTTCTGGTATAAAGTGTAAATCAAAGCCTGATGGTGAGTCCTCTTACATTGGCTGGATGGGTGTTCCTCACTTGGTGAAATTATGGCCATTAATATGCATTAAATATATTTTGCATTTGAAGTGTTAACTCTGAATAGTATGAGAAACAAAGTCCATGTCTGTTCACAGCTGAGGAAACCTGCTATGATAAAGTCAATTCTCGCTCTTATCGGGTTGGAGAGACTTACGAGAGGCCCAAGGACGGGATGATCTGGGACTGCACTTGCATTGGCTCTGGCCGAGGGAAAATCAGCTGCACCATTGGGAGTGGGTAGACTGGAACTTTCCTTCACTGTACTTAATGGCACTTTGAAAATGAAGCGTTTTGGAGTTGTGCTGCTGTTTATCTACTTGACCTCTGTTGTAGACCGCTGCCATGAGGGAGGGCACTCCTACAAGATTGGAGACACATGGAGGAGACCCCATGACACTGGAGACTACATGCTGGAGTGCGTCTGTTTGGGAAATGGAAAAGGAGAGTGGACTTGCAAACCTGTTGGTGAGTTTGAGCATTGAAAAGCCCAGCAAGCTTTTTGTCTGTGTGATTGCAATGATTTATATGATAGTATACTTTCACTTCTCTTAAACTGACCAAAACTATTCATGACTCATCCTGCAGTACAGATTTTTGTCCAATCAAATGCTTTGTAAAAAAGTAATATGCCTCCCCTTAATACCACATGTAGCTTTTAAGAAGCCAGTAATGGTCAATGACTGTGATGCAACCTATCAGCTATTTTTTTTTTTTTTTTTTAAAGGGTCGATCCCTCCAATACGTCCCACCCAAATTGCCTGTTTCAATACGAAATATGTTGACACAGGCAAGAAACTGCAATCATCAAGTGATTTACTAGGCTCTTTATTTTAGTGGTTTTGGACATGAAGGAAATGAACTGTGATACATGTAAGTGAAAGTGTTAACATCATCATATCCATTATGTTTTTGATAGCGGAGCGCTGTTTTGACAATGCTGCTGGCACATCATACATGGTTGGTGAGACCTGGGAGAAACCCTACCAAGGCTGGATGATGGTGGACTGCACCTGTTTAGGAGAAGGAAGTGGACGTATTACATGCACATCCAGAAGTAAGAACCCCACCCTTTTTTGAACTGTGCAACAGTCCAAACCACACAAAACTCCCTTTCCCAATCTCCCATCTGTCCAACTGGATTTCAATTTTTATTATCCACTCAGAGTGCAGTTAAACCCTCTGGCTTCAGCACAAGGACTTTTTAAACTGGGTATAAGAGGGGAAAAAGTTTTACCTTATTGCACTTTTTAAAAATTGTTTATTTAGAAGAATTACCCGCCACATGATTCTGATGAGAAACATCTGTTTTGTACGCTTGTGTGTGCATCACAGATCGCTGTAACGACCAGGACACACGCACTTCTTACCGGATAGGAGACACATGGAGCAAGACAGATTCTCGCGGACATGTGCTACAGTGTTTGTGTACAGGAAATGGACGTGGAGAGTGGAAATGCGAGAGACATGCATCCCTTCACACCACTAGCCTGGGTAAAAACCTCACATCGTTGATAACTGAAATGTCTTCAGTCTTGTGACTGAATATCATGATGTCCAGTCTCTTCAATTTGAGAGCTGTATATCTTTATTTTTAATGCATTTTAGCATTTTTCTTAAGATTATGTTGATATAGATACCTTTAAATGATTTAAAATTATTTTGGGCACCCCTGGGTGTTTGTAGAAGCCCCCTAGTGGGCCCTAGTTGCCTGGTTGAGACAAAACATGCATCATTGTGTTATTTTTGCACTAGGTACTGGGTCTCGTGTGGTGACCAATGTCCAGCCTGCGGTGTTCCAGCCACAGGGGGTGCCTGAACACCCCGCGGAGGGATCCTGTCTGACAGACGCAGGTGTTTCCTACGCCTTGGGCATGCGCTGGATCAAGACCCAGGGCAGCAAACAGATGTTGTGTACCTGCTTGGGCAACGGTGTCAGCTGTGAAGAGTCAGGTTAGTGTCGTTGTCGATCAGTGTTTATTTAGATTGCATGCTGTGCTTGTATTTCATGTTTTATTGTTGTGTGTATTCAGAGAGCCAGCCCCAGGTGTATGGTGTGAGCTCAAGTGGCCAGCCGTGTGTGTTCCCTTTTGTGTTCATGGGGAAAACGTTCTACTCCTGCACATCTGAGGGACGCAGTGATGGGCAGCTTTGGTGCAGCACCTCGTCCGACTTTGAGAAAGAGTACAAGTACTCCTTCTGTACCAGCAAGAATGGTAAGTTTATATACATTGTTAATTTTTTTTTATACATTGTTAATCTTTAATGCTCACCAAACTGAAAGAGCTCTTAAGCAAGGCACTTAACCACAAACCTTTGGGTGACTGTTCCTGTCATAAATTAATTGGAAGTTAAAATTTTACCTTTTAACTGATACTTCTTTACACCAGTAAATATCTTTATTTTTTAGTTATGGTCGCAACAAGAGGAGGAAATTCCAATGGTGCACTCTGTCAATTCCCGTTCCTTTACAATGGCCGCAACTACACTGACTGCACTGCTGACGGCAGGAGAGATGGCATGAAATGGTGCGGCACAACTTATAACTATGACCAAGAGCAGCGGTTTGGCTTCTGTCCCATGGCAGGTAAGTGCCAGTTTTACACTAGCAATAAATGTTGGAGCCAGAGAGAAAGAGAGAGTAGCAGGTGACAACTTGACAGGATCTTGGAACATAGGAAAATTATAATGTTATGAAAGCACTTTAGCACTCTAACTATCCTGGATCTTAATAACGTGCCTTAAGCACATCATTCTATCTTAAGCTTAAACTCTTTACCATCGCATTTCAGGTCCTATTCTGTACCTTCGGGCATAAAAGCAAAAAGACTGAATAGATAAAATAAGTGTCACTACATGCGTCTCACAGCTTACCTTGTGGTCGGTTTGGGAGGTGATCTGATAACAGTTAAGATGAGGATGTTAACTGTGTGAAACAAAAGATCACTCAGCACCCATTCAGCTGTATTTACATAAACGCCTCTTTCTGACTCAGCTTTGATGGGTGTCTGTGTCACCAGGGTGCCAGTTAGAGCCAGGCGAACCCTGGGGAGTTTATTGATATTGGTGAGCTGACATAGATTGAAACCAGAGCTGCTTTTTGTGTTGCCCTGTCGTGTTTGTTTTGTAGGGGGTAGAGATTCTTGTCTCAACCCAGGAGCCATTATCATAAATCTGTTTTGGGTTTCAGTACAAGTAATGTCTTGATTTGTAGGTTTTACTTGCTGTAATGAATCTGCAAAATGTGGGTAGTTTCGAAGCTTCAGCTATTGTTTAAGCGCACATAGATGGAGGGGAGCTTGGCTTTGGACCAGAGTCTGGACGGCAGTGGAGCATATCGTACATCTGGCTGGTCTCCAAGGCAGCTGTGCAACTTCCTCCACTCTTAACCCTGGAGAGATTTCCTCACTCTCGTCCTCTTTTATTAACCAGATACACCAATCAGAGATATCCCATTTAAGGCTTATTGTGAGGAACTATCTTGAGCTTTATGGATCTGTGGACATTAGGATTAAGTTTTAGCTGTTTGACCCTAATTAACCCCCAAACCTATTAATTATTACAGGCCATTAAAAACAATCCAGCTGACTGGATTGGGTTTTTCTTCCGCAAAAATGAATGTTAGCTCTGAGCTACTTTCGGTGGAATTAAATTTGTGTTGTAATGCATAATTTGACTTAACTTTCACTATTATTAACTAAACTAAATCACACTTGAGTCGAATTATGACTCTATTTCCTTCTGTAGAGCTGCTTTTTAGCTAAATTGATTTTGCTTTATAACTAATGGACTTAGTTACTTATAATTTAATGCAACATGAATTTAACTGAATCAACACTGAGCTAAACAGAGCTGAATAATGCCCTTTTTTAGAGCTGATGTATGGCTTGAATTGTATTCGTTTTATAACTAAAGAACATTTAATACTATTATTTTCTTGTTTATTACTGCAAAGCTGCTTTGAAACCCTCTGTATTTTATAAAGCGCTATATAAAAATAAATGTGGCTTGACTTAATTCATTTAAAAGCTATAGTTGCCAATCCCCAAAGTTCCCATTGATCCATTATGGCTCATGCTGTACTTCATTAGTATTCTTGTTCAAGAATGAGCTATGAAGAACAGATATATGCAGATATAGAATTTAAATATCTTCAGGTTGGCCATAATTATTTCATCAGTTTACTAAAATATTTGTTGATCGTTTTCCATCAGCCCATGAGGAGGTGTGTACCACTAATGAGGGTGTGATGTTTCGTGTGGGTGATCAGTGGGACAGACGCCACGATGTCCTGGGTCACATGATGCGCTGTACATGTGTGGGCAATGGCCGTGGAGAATGGAGCTGCATCGCTTACTCGCAACTCAAAGGTGAGATTTGTAATTTCTCCCTTTCTCATTTGTAATGAATGTGAAGTTATGCATTCTTGTGCAAACATGCATATGTCTTTTCATCTTCAGACCAGTGCATTGTGGATAGTTTGACTTACGAAGTCAATCAGACCTTTACTAAACAGCACGACGAAGGCTACATGATGAACTGCACCTGTTTCGGTCAAGGCCGCGGACGCTGGAAGTGTGATGCTATCGGTGAGCTGCTAGGATTTCATCAATTAGAAGAGAAAAGAGACATTTGTCTTCTTTTGCTTAAATGAACATTTCTTGAAACGATTAGAATGTCTTTTACTCCAAATTGGAGGTTTAGGATCAACAGGTTTTAGCCTTGTTCCCTATAAATGACCTAACTAATGATTGGATAATGACCGTGTTACTCCGATTTCCATTTCCAGATCAGTGCCAGGAGCCAGAGACTAGAGTTTTCTATCAGATTGGAGAGTCCTGGGACAAACTCATTCAGGGAATCCACTACAGATGTTACTGCTATGGAAATGGCATCGGAGAGTTAAGCTGCGAGCCTCAGCAGACATTCTCTGGTGAGTAAACAGCATCTTTTATGGGGCACATGTTGCCCTCCTCTCTCTCTCTCTCTCTCTTTCTCTCTCACACACACACACACACACACACACACATATGTGGGTCACGCTGTGTACTTCTATAAGTAGTCTTGTGGGCATGGGTGGGGAGAGGTTTGGAAGTCAAAGGCTTCCAGATGTTTACTGAGAGCAAGAATGCTGTTTGCCGTTTCTCCCAGGTGTTTGTTGGAGTGGCGATTAGGGTTCAATATTCCTTGTGATCTTTTTTTTTTTTTTTTTACAACTTTCAACAAATGCTCATCCTCTAGCAGGTTTGAAATCAAGG
The DNA here is from genome assembly GCA_032275025.1 of Enteromius treurensis. Lineage (NCBI taxonomy): Eukaryota > Metazoa > Chordata > Actinopteri > Cypriniformes > Cyprinidae > Enteromius > Enteromius treurensis. Next base: position 4,737,862 of record JAUCMU010000151.1, read on the forward strand.
ATGTTGGTTTTAAGATGCCCTTGTCCACACCTTGATTTGGGTGGGCCCGTGCCTTGTATTTGCCATCTGTTCTTTTGAAGTTCTGTGGATGGAGAAAAGCACACACCCAATCAACACAGCTGTCTCAATCACCCCCTACAGCCCTTTTGGCACTGTTTGTTTATCTTTAAGTTTATTTCGTCCTGTGCAAGGAATAAGTTTGCAATTTAACCAAACCTGTTACTTTTTCTGCGTGCACAACATCTGTAAAGTCATTTAGCGATTATGTAGTTTCCATTGTTAATGGTTGCCTCAAGTCTCTAAACTATCGGAAAACTGACAATTAGGGCTAGACCGTGTGAAGGTAGAAATGTGAGATTCTACTACTTTAAAAGAATCCAAGATTTTGCAGCTATGGCATAGACATAGTCATAGTCACTGCTTTGTTGATTATAATAGTGATTTAATTTTGATTTGCTGTGCCATGCTTATCCTGGTTTTCATGTATTCAATTCATTTATTAGTGACTAGAATGTTGGAAAAATATGTGATTGCATTTATAATAAGTAAAATACATTATTTCAGGCTTCTTTAATTAAAAAAAAAACTATAAAAGAGCAGCTTTTATTTTACTGTCTCTTTTAAACATTTTAACATTAGTGTTTAATATGATATAAACAGGTTATACTCTACACTTTTTATGATTTTTTTTTTTACTGTTAATGTGATTATAAGAGTACAATATTTTGGTTGTATCGCCCAACTACAGTGTTTTTTTAATCCAAATCTTTTTTAGACCACATCTTTTTTATTTACACAAAGCTCCACTACAAACTTTGTTAAGGTCTGCATTAATAAGAGCTTGTTGGGGTCAGAAGTGATCAGCCCCAGAGCAATATCCCTCAGTAATGGCGGCCAGCTGCGAGAAGGCTGGGAACAGTGGGGGAGAAGCTGGCGGAACGTAATGCAGACTAAGTGAACTTTAAGTACTGTGTACAGGCTACCCTCATGGCAGTAATTGGGGAAAAATGAGGACCAGATTGAAATCAGAAGCAATTTGGGGATATTACCTTATGAGGCTGCAAGACACATGAAGAAAAATGAGATTTATATACAGTGTTGGGTAAATAATAGAGATTTACCACATCAGAAAAGTTGCTGGGGGGTTTTAGAACTGTTGTTATTGTTAAAGTTTAAAAGCCTGAGACTGTGGTGGTCCTCTCATCCTCATGTCTCTGTGCTGAATCTGTGGTAAGAATCTCACAGGCTAGTGCTATGTTTCCCATTTCAGCGTTTCCCAAAAGGACCAGAACACACAAACGCTACAAACATTTTTTTTCTCTTTTCTAGAACAACCATAATGTATTTTTAGGCCAGAAAACATCTTTTCTCAGAATGCCAGTTGTGGAAACACTGTTCGAATACTCTATTTGTTGTTTTACAGTATTGATAAGCATGATAAAGATGCTCTTGGCTGTAAAAAAAAAAAAAATTCAAATATTTATTAAATATCTCTATCAGGTGGTCATCGTCCAGTCCAGGTGATTATATCAGAATCTGGCAACCAGCCCAACTCCCACCCCATCCAATGGAACGCGCCGTCTTCTGCACACATCACACAGTACATACTCAAATGGAGACCGGTGAGTCTCTTTTGTGTGTGCACGCTGCACACCCTTTGCTCATTTAACCAAATTGCATTCTGATTTCATTAGAGAGATTATTTATCTCATAAAAACTATGTGAGTTAGCTGCAACCTGCTTATTTTTAAACAGAAAAACACCCATACCCAATGGATGGAGGTCATCGTTCCAGGTCATCTGAACTCTTACACCATTGCTGGACTAAAACCTGGAGTGACATATGAGGGTCAGCTCATTAGCATCCTGCGTTTTGGGCGTAGAGAATCCACTCGCTTTGATTTCTCCACCGTTCATGGCTCGTGTAAGTCAACAAACGATGCAAAACGGCTATGGTTCTCATTTACTAAATGTGTGTGCGCATGTATTTGTGTACAGAACCACTCAGTTTCCAAGCACAATTAATTCCTGAATTAGTCTGTAATTTGACCAGGATTTATTGTATCTGAATGTTTAGAAGTCATGTTTGTTAATGTTCCCCTAGTGACACCCTTTGAGGGAGAGACCACCCCTCCTCCTCCGATGGTGGACACCTCAGAGTCTGTGACTGAGATCACTTCCAGCAGTTTCGTCATCTCTTGGGTGTCTGCGTCTGACACAGTGTCTGGCTTCAGGGTTGAATATGAGCTGAGTGAGGAGGGAGGGCAGACCGGACAGCCCATGGTTTTGGGTTAGTATGTGCATCACAAGTTTTTATTTTAGTCAGCTGAGAATAGCAAACCGTAAGTAGAACTTGAATGCGCCTATATTTGCAATACCTGCTAACCCGAGTATGCGTTTCCAGACCTTCCTCATACGGCTACATCTGTGAACATCAGTGAACTTCTCCCAGGAAGGAAGTACACTGTAAATGTGTATGAAGTGACAGGAGAAGGAGAACCTAACCTGATTCTTACTACTTCACAGACCACAGGTAAACCTTTCCTCTCTGTCTTTTTTTTTTTTTTTTTTGCTTTTTCTTGGTCATTTAGTCCTATAAAACCGTCATGGATGAGCCATATGTGACCCCAGACCACAAAACCAGTAATAAGGGTCAATTCCTTGAAATAGAGATTTATATACTTTCTGAAAGGTTAATAAATAAACTTTTCGTTTACTGTATGTATGGTTTGTTAGAATAGGACAATATTGAGAAATGCTCTCACTTGGAAGTTTTTGACTATATGGCGACGTGATCATCTTGGCTTGTACTTCCACAGCTCCTGATGCTCCTACTGATCATGAAGTAGAGGATGTGGGGGAGACTGCCATCATCATCAGCTGGTCTAAACCTGTGGCTCCCATCACGGGTAAACACAGGCTTTTTTTAGTCTGTAGTAAAACAAACCGTTATGTGACTATACACAAGTTGTATACAAATGTATGTCTTGTTTATTTAGGTTACCGTGTGATTTACACACCATCTGAAGAGGGTAGCTCTGGTAGCACTGAGCTGAACCTGCCTAACACAGCCACCTCAGTGACCCTGGGTGACCTTCGCCCTGGTCTGCTCTATAACATCAGTATCTACTCAGTGGAAGAGAATCTGGAGAGTGAACCTATTTTTGTTCAGGTCACAACTGCTGGAGAACCACTGGCAGGTATGTGGGTGAATCTCGCTAAAGGGAAATTAACTATTATGAGGTGACAACGCAAAAAAAAAAATAAAGAACAGGTTTATTTTCTGTTTTATCAAATATAACCTTATATTTATTTCATTTTTGGGGTGAATTACTGTCTGTATCTGTTCTCAACAGGTTTTATGAGAGTCACCATCATTTTTAGAGATGAGATGCGTTACTTGACCTCAGATGTGTTTCAGGATACATCTGAAGATAATAACTTCTGTTTAACAAATGGTCTGATCTCTGTAGTGCAGTGGAAACATACCATGATGTCATCAAGCCATAAATGTCTTTTATTGTTTTCTTTTGACTAGATTTAGGTGTTTTGTCTGGCAGCCCAAAGATAAGATCACATTTGAGTTGAGTCAGCTAGTCGGCGTCCAAACGCACTATGAATCCCTTATACGGTAATATGTCGAAAGTGTGCAGATCTTAATTTTATGGGGGCCGGCTGGCAGAACATTTTAGAGGTCTGACTGTTTCATCCTGATCTGGCAAATCAGCAAACATTGCAACTTTGCAAAACTGTCTGGGTCTCAATGAGGAGACATTTGTCTGGTGTTAACCCACATTGACTTTATAACATGCTCTGATTCTTCTACGTAATCTAGATGATGCAAATGCTACAAAAATGGTTCCACAAGGTTTTGATGGTGAAACATTATGGCTGGTTTTAAAACAAACAGTCCTGATAGCCTATTATTCTTTCCCTGTCATGCCGGCTGGTTTGTCGGTAGGGTGTCTGAATTCCTTCGCTCAGATGAGCAAGTTTTACAGAATGGTAAACACATGGATTCCCATGTTTGAATAAGAGGCTACAGTAAACTTAAGCCCTTCAAAGAAAGGTCAGACTCAGATTTTGTGACTCAAGAAGTTTTTTTGAGGAACAAGTATTAGAATAGCATGAAACTTTATCTATGTTAGTCTGAAAGAAAAAATAAATTGTTTTCTACCCACAGAGGAAGTTCTGTCTCCAACCGATCTGCAGTTCTTTGAAGTTTCTGACTCTAGGATCACAATCACTTGGAGCGGACCATCCACAGAGGTGTCTGGATACCGTGTGTCTGTGGGCGAGGTGGGTCCAGATGGGCTGGTCTCGAGAGAGCGCCCCTTTCCAGTGACCCAGAATGCCTACGCTGAGATCACACACCTCCAACCTGCAACCCTCTATCGCTTCTTCATCTTTGCTCTCAAATCAGGAGAAGAAAGCGAGCCGCTGGTTGGAGAGCAAGCTACAAGTAAGAACATAAACTAAGATGGTTTCTCAATCAATATAGTCTTCTTACCCTCAAGTAGTTCCAATACTCTATATGAATTTCTTTGTTCTGCCGAACAGAGGGAAAGATATTTTGAAGAAAACTTGTATTGTTTTGGATCACCATTAACTTTCATAGTAGGGAAAAAACACTATGGAAATAAAATGAATTTAATTCAAGAATTATTCAATCATCTTTCTCTTCACAGAGCCTGACACACCCACCGATATTCATTTCACTAACGTTACTGAAGACAGTGCTATAATCATCTGGTCAGCTCCTAGGGCTCAAATCACAAATTACAGACTTTTCCTGTCTGTGGAGGGCTCAAACCCCAAACAGCTGCGTATTCCTGCCCGCATTTCTCAGTACACACTCATCAACTTGCAGCCTGGTACTGAGTACACTGCCATTCTGCACGCAGAAAAAGACAATGTGCTTAGTAAGGGGTCCCTTGCCTCCTTCACCACACGTGAGCTTCTGCTTTCTGTTTTTTTTTTTTTTGTAAGTTCCGAATACAACTGCTGAAAGAATGCTAAAGCAATATATTCTGTATATTTTGGCTTTCAGTTGAGCCGATGGGAAATGCTCCTTACTTTAACACCGATGTCACAGACACCTCCATCATTGTCTCTTGGACCCCTGTGCCTAAAATTGGATACAAGGTACAGTTGAAACATGCCAGAGCCTTTTTGGCACAGCTATAGGCAATCACTCTTGGTTTCATGGCTGTTGTAAGACACATGTGAAAGTACTCTTGAGTAACTGACTTTTGACAGTATTCTCTTCTCTCAAGCTCACACACATTTCACATTCCACGATTACACAATGCACAGTGTTTACCGTTTAATTCTGCTCTGCAGTTGACCGTGAGGCCCAGCCAAGGTGGAGAAGCCCCAAGGGACGTGATCTCAGAGTCTGGTAGTGTTCTCATCTCAGGTCTAACTCCTGGAGTCGAGTACACCTACAGCGTCCAGCCGGTCATCAATGGTCATGAGCATGGCAACCCCATCACTCGACGCGTGGTCACTCGTAAGTGTGAACAAACCATCCTCATTTTATTGAGCTTATAAAAAATTTTGAAGTGTGAGAGAGACGTTTCTTACATCATTGGTGGAGTTGTTCAGCTGTCTTATGACTATCTGTCTACAGCTCTTTCTCCACCCACGGATCTGAACCTGGAGTCCAACCCCAACACTGGAGAGCTAACAGTTCAATGGAACGACGCTAAAATCCCAGGTTAGTACTAAGATGCTCCTAGAACAAATCCTGTTTTAAAAGCTTTAAAATACACTTCTGTTCAAGTATGAACTTCCGTTTGATATTAAATTGATATAAATTGATATTTTTATTTAGCAAGGACACATTAAATGAGTTTCCACAACAATTATCAAGCAGAAATCAGCATTTTAGGACCATTTATGAAGGATCATGTGACACTGAAGAAAAAATTAAATGGAAAGTGATTGTTTTAAATTGCGATGATATTATAGAAGTTTTGAGCAAAAATACAGTAAATCAGTAAGAGAACAGTAAAGGACTTTTCAAAGCATCAAATAAATTTTATATATAAATATATATATATTCTTAGTAATTTAATTAATTTCAATTGAAATTAAAAATGAAATAGAATTGTCATTAAATAATATATATAAATAAATATATGTGAGTACATATGTATATGTATATTATAGTTTTACACAATATACAAGAAGTTGTTAGAGATTTGTTGGAGAATTCATCTCTTATGCTGATCTTTATCAATAAAATCACTGAAACTAGTAATAAAATGTTCCAAACTCATAAATCCCAATGTTCCAGCAATGGCATGCAAACAACTAAAGGTTTCCATGAAAAGTCATGGAAATTAATTCGGTCTAAAATAAGAACGCAGGAACACTGAGTAATTAAAGTATGTTCTGTCCTTTCACAAATGATTTCATGTGTTTACTACACAAATGTACTGCTTGGTGACACTTGTTCTGTTCCCGCAGACATCACGGGTTACAGGGTGACCTGCACTCCCACCAAAGGACAGCAAGGGAACTCTTTAGAGGAGTTTGTGAAGGCAGGACAGAACTCTTGCACTTTAGAGAATCTGAGTCCAGGAGTGGAGTACAATGTCAGCGTGTTTACTGTGAAGGATGACATGGAGAGTGTTCCTGTCTCCACCACCGTGACTCCGGGTAGGTATTCGAAAAAAACAAAAACTGTTGAATCACATTCACCACTCACCTAAATTTTATATCAGTAACTATGCATAAACTGGGAAAGCATGTGAATTGTAATCAGCACAGTACTTTCTTTTAATGTCTTTTGAGACATTAAATACATAGAAAATACTTAATACACATTCTCAGTAATTCTCAATAAAGCATATGTTTCTGTTGTCAACATTAATCCTAATCTCACAGTTTTGGCCAGTTTTATGAAAAATGGCATTAAAGTCATATGAATTTGTGATTTGTACTATTCTCAAATCACAAACTGCTAACACACATCTCCATGGTCCAGTATTCACAATATGAACCATGAAGGCTCTGTTTTCTAGTCAGGTAACTTACCTTGTCTTTCTGTGTTGTGTCTATGTCTGTGTCGGGTCTCTGGGACATTCTCTCCTCTAGATGTGCCCAAAATAACTGACCTTAGCTTCAGCAACATCACTGACTCAACTATTGGCCTCAGCTGGAGTCCTCTTAACTCAACCGCCGTTACTGGCTACCGCATTACGGTGCTGGCTGCTGGGGACAGTGTCCCAATCTTTGTTGAATTTGTGGAGCCCACAACAGGCTTTTATACTGTGCACGGTCTGGAGCCTGGTATTGATTATGACATAACCATCACAACAGTCACAGAAAATGGAGAGAGCGAACCAATCACCATCACCCAGCAAACAGGTAAGAGTTTGTTCAGCAAATTAGTCCCTAGTAAGACACACACAATGTCTCCAGGACATAGAAATCTGACAGAAATACTCTGTGATGTGTAGCCCTCACAGAAAAGGGATTTGAATTACTAAGGACTCGTTTAGGCTGAAAACTCTGGGAGACAAAAACATTATTTATTGCGCACTTTCAAATTTACGACTTTGCAGATACATTATGTTTACATAAATTATACACTGCATGAAAGGCAATATTGGAAATGGCATAATAAGGGCACTTTAAGTAATAAAGTGCTATTATTTTGTTACATTTTAAACACATGGACTAGAAATGAAGAAAAAACTGTGAAAAATGTCATGCCTTGTTCATCCAGTTGAATGTCCAGTAAATCTGTGCCTCCATACTTATTAAACAAAGAAATACTGAAGCAACAAAGAGCAGGAATGTTCAAGTACATATGGCAGCCATACCCTGGTCTGAAAGCCGACTGAAGGAAGACTAGCAGCTGTGACTTGTTTCAGCACTTTATTCTTCTTTTTCATACTCTTCCCCCACTCCTTCTGTCTCTTTCTTCCTCACTCTCTTTTTACTGAAGAAAACTGATGTGTAGACCTACATGACTGTGTGAAGTCTGCTTTCACGTAAACAGATTCTCAGTCAGACCTCTAAAAGTGCTCATTTACTCTCTCTTTCTTCTACCAGTGGCTTTTAAACAAGCCATAAAACTAGAGGTTCGTCTGTGAATAAAGTGTTTTAGTACTTCTTGTTTAAGTGGAAGAACTAAAATTAATAAACTAAAATAATAAAGCTAATTAAAAATGAATACATTAACTAAGACATATAATTCAGTTCGATAATGTTATGATTTCCTGATGTACTTCATGGTAATAAATACTAAAATAACATTGTTTATAAGAGCCCTTCAGCATGTGACACTAATAAAACACAGTCAGAAAAGTATTTTTCCAATGTTGCTTCCATCAAAAAAATAATGTCGTAAAACAAAGCAGATTTTGAATAAAAAGGAAAAATCACAGCCTTCCTTCCTGTCTCTCTTAGCTGTCCCTGCTCCATCTGGTCTGTCGTTCGGAGAAGTGATGGCAGACACTATGTTGGTGACCTGGAAAGCCCCTCAGGTGCCCAAACCCTCTGATATTGACCACTACATCATCCGCTATCATCCAGTCGACAATGACGATGACACCACTGAGCGCACTGTAGATGGAGACACAAACTATGTTGTTCTTCGCCGTACGTGATTTATGCAATTCTGTCTTTAATGTCCATACTGTTTACTTATTAGTAAAGAGACTTCCTGTGTTATTTTAGATCTTGTGCCTAACACTGAGTACCTGGTGAGCGTGATTTGTGTCTATGAAGAGAGAGAGAGCTCCCCTGCCATTGGCACCCAGAGAACAGGTGAGTTCGTTGCCTAAAACTGTAGAATAAAAGTTCTGTTTCATTGGTTGGCTAAATCATGCATCCTTTTACTTCACAGTCCTCGATGCACCTGTTGGCCTGCAGTTCTCTGATGTTGGCACCAACTCCTTTACCGTACGCTGGCAGGCTCCTCAGGCCGTTATCTCAGGATACCGTATCCGCTACCAAATGACCAGTGGGGGACGTGCTAAAGAGGAGAGGCTGCCCCCGTCGAGGAGCCATTTTACCCTCACAGGCTTGACCCCGGAGACCGAATACAGCATCAGCGTCTACGCTGTCAGCGAAACCCGCGAGAGTCTACCTCTAACTGGAACTCAGTCTACCAGTATGCTGCAACTTTCTGACTTTTGACTTCACATTGGAGCTTACTTTATTTATACTGTCACTCATCACTGTTTGTCTGTTAGTCTCTGATGCCCCCACTGACCTGGAAGTTATCTCCTCAACGCCAACCAGCATCACCGTTCGCTGGGACGCCCCCTCTGTCACTGTGAGGTACTACAGGATCACACACGGAGAGTCGGGTAGGTGATTGGATCCTGCTGGAATAGTTGTTAAGCTTGCATCACATAAGGCCAGTTCACACCAATACAATTATTTGATGATATGTTGAATTGTTTTGATTTTTTTTTGTATCCAGGAGGTTTTGACACTCCTCAGGAATTTACTGTCCCTGGCTCCCAGTCTACTGCCACTATTGAAGGCCTCCGCCCAGGCACTGACTACACCATCACTGTTTACGCTGTGACCGGCAGAGGGGACAGCCCAGCATCAAGCACCCCCATCCATGTTTTACACAGAACAGGTAAACTGATGCATCTTAGAATGTTTGTCCGGTCTTTGTTTGTTGGTTTGACATACCTTCTAAGTATTTCTAGAAAGACTTCTAGGAAGACAGGATGGTGTCAAATTGCAGTATGCCACTCAGATGAGTGCAAAAGGGTATAAACATTGGGCTTTGCTTCTTTAAACATAGACATTGAGTCTCCATCAGAGATGGAGGTGACTGATGTGAAGGACAACACTATTACTGTACGCTGGAGCCCAGCGGTGGGTCCCATCTCAGGATATCGTGTCACAGGAACTCCACTTAATGGACAGGGACCTACTTTCTCTGAAGTGGTTGCTCCAGGTAATGCATATCAATAAAAATTCTCAATAAAAAATACTGTTTTATGCCTACTCTTGAGATGAGGGAGGTAATACTGTCAGAGTGAGAGTTAAACAGCTGTGCTTTTCACATGTAACTGCAGACCAGACTGAAATGACGTTCTCTGGCCTGATGCCGACAGCAGAGTACACCGTTAGTGTGTACGCTATGGGACAGGATGGAGAGAGCCCCCCTCTGGTCGAAAATATAGTCACAAGTAGGTGTAAAATCTTAAAAAATAGTGTGTCGTTTAGTGTGTAAATGTAATTGGATCCCATGTAAAACAGAAGTAAACTTTTTTTATTATCATGTTGTTTTTATATATATATATATATATATGTGTACTTTGTATACAATAAAGTTAACTTCTTTTTCACAAGGTACTGTAAGTTAAAGTCACCTGTTGGTTAATAAATGTGCAAATATTGTAAAATATTGCTGATGTATTGACATAAGGTTTAATTGAAACAGATGAATTCATAGTTTCGAATATTTCTAATTTCAGCGGTGGACAAACCCAAAGACCTGGGTTTCACTGATGTGGACTCAACCTCCATGCGCATCTCCTGGGAGAGTCCTGATGGGGTAGTCTCCTCCTACAGAGTGCTTTACTACAGTCCAGAGGAGGGAGAGAGAGAGCTGGTCCCTGCCCCACATGGAGAGGATGAGTCTGCAGTGCTGCGTGGCCTCAGACCGGGCACAGAATACACTGTTAAAGTCATCGCACTGCATGACCGGACCCCCAGCACTCCACTGGTGGGCACGCAGACAACAGGTATTAGTTTAAACTTCTACTTTTCTACAATTGAACTAATTAACTATAATGATTATTTAAATGAAATATATATATACAGTATATATATATATATATATATATATATATATATATATATATATATAAACACACACACACAATTTTAATTTATGCTGCTTATTATTTACTCATTCCTCACTATAAATTCTGCAGTAAATGAACCCTAAAATCATTAAAGAGAGTGTGCTTTTATCTTTGCAAGCGAAAAATTAGAAAATCACAAATTAAGCAATTCAGCAATTTTTTAACATTGATGACAATAATAATAAGACAATTTTTCTTAAGCACCAAATCAGGATTTTTTAAAAATTATATTTTAAAATATATTCAAGTAGAAAAAAAGTTTTGAATTCCAACATTTGACAATATTACTGTGTTTAATGTACTTTGACAGTAACTTAACTTTAGTAGTCACCTAGCCATCACCCAGATTGCTAAACACCAACAACAATACCCAGTATTGTGGTAGTTAGTGTCGTAAAAATAAAAACTTATAATATACTTAATTCTTCTTTTAATGTTCTCTTTTCACCCTGTAGCTATTCCTGGGCCCACAAATCTGCACTTCTCTCAGGTGGGTCCAACATCCTTCACCATCTCCTGGTCTTCTTCTGACGTCAGGCTGACAGGTTATCGTGTGGCCATCACCCCCAAGAGCAAGAATGGACCCACTAAAGAGGACAATATCTCCCCTAACTCGACTGAGTTCCACGCCACTGGACTCATGGTGAATAACCATCTCACTCTTAAAGAAGTTCATTCTCTCAAAACTTTAACCTTACTGATATTAAACGTTATGTAGAACAAACCTCCCTCATACGTTCCATGCCAAAACTGCTTAAAACAGCACTGAGGGGTTTCATGGAAAAATCTCTATTGAAACAGCTGCTCCTCGGGTTTTGAGGTATTTATTTCTTGATTTTAGCTGTGGTTGTGGGTTACTGGTAGTCAGAGAGCAATGCTAATCTCCATCAGGCAAACCTTACATTGTACCTCTACCTTCTCATTTTGGTCAGTGGGTAGATCAAAGATTAAAGCCTGTGCCAGATTTTTTCTGAAAATTATATGGTGTTTTGTAAAGCACATTTTCAAGGCTTCGCTTCATTTTTTTTCCCCCTTGTATGTGTGTTTATAGCCTGGCACTGATTATGAGGTGGAGGTTTACGGTGTGAAGAACTCTCTCACCAGCCATCGTGTCAAAGGAGAAATCACAACGCCTGACAGTAAGCCACCTGCACTAAAACATAGACCTGCATTGTCCACCAGTTAACTGTGTGCTGGCCAATACTCAATCTAGATCTCATTTTCGCAGACATCAGTCCACCTCGACGTGTCCGTATAACCAATGTGAAGGACTCCTCCATCACTCTCTCCTGGCGCTCTAAGATCGAGGCCATCTCGGGCTTCTTGGTAGAGGCCACACCCACCATGGGCGGCCATAACCCTATCCAGAGAACCATTGAACCAGATTCACGCACCTACACCATTACTGGTACAGAACAATATACCTTTATTAACTTGTTTTGCAGGCCGGGTAAATATTTGTTTTGAAAACTGAGATTGATTTGATCTGATGATTCTGCCTTCCATAGGTCTGGAGCCAGGAACCAATTATAAAATCAATATCTATTCTATGAATGGAAGCTCACGTAGTGAGCCTTACACCCTCGCAGCTAATACAGGTATCATATCATATATCATATCATATCATCATCATATCATATCATCATCATATCATATCATATATCATTTATTAAATATTTAACTTTTTTTTTTTTTCAGCAAAACCAGTTATTAGCCCACCCACAAACCTCCATTTCACTTCTCTGACTCCAACTTCAATCTCCTTCATCTGGGAGCCAACACGAAGTACTATCACTGGATACTATGTGACCTATGAAGAGGCTGGAGACATTCCAAAAGAGTTGACCCCTCGACCCCATGCTGGCAGGACCTTCGCTTCCATCTCTGGTACTGCTTTCTCAGTTTATAACTTTCATAATGCTGTGCCTTTTTGTTTCTCCTTATTTATGCTGATAGGTATTTATTAACGTTTTGTGGTCTATGCAGGTTTGAAACCGGGCACTGAGTACATTATCAAGATTGTGGCACTAAATAATGCTCAGAGGAGCATTCCGCTGATTGGAAAGGCAAAAACTCGTAAGTACACCTTTGTTAAACTTTCTTTTACACTCCAGTGTAAAAGTTTGAGGTCAGTGAGTTCCTGTGATACAAAATTGAATTTGAGTCATTCCTCCAGTCTTCAGTGTCTCATGATCCTTCAGGAATCATTCTAATATGCTGATTTTCTGCTAAAAAAACACATCGTATCAATGTTGAGATTTTTATGATAAATAGAGTATTCAAAAGAACCACTGTTGTTTGAAATCTTTTGTATTATTATACGTTTAGTGACTCTTTTTGAAAGTGCGTCCTTTGATGGTACTGTTTGTACTAAATATGTTATTTTATGAAGCTATTAATACTTATCTCATAATACAGGCTGGTGGTATGTATTATATAATAGTACATTATAAGTGCTGCTTCTCCTTTTTGAATCACTTAAATTCCAAATAAGTAAAGGCATGGCTGTTGTAATCAATTAATTAAATGTGACCCTGGACCACAAAATCAGTCACAAGTGTCTATTTTGTTGAAATTGAGATTTGGAAATATTGAATAATGTAAAAATCTGGAATACAAGGGTGCAAAAATATTTGATATTGAGAAAATTGCCTAACCCTAAGTTGAAATAAAGTCTTCAGCACTAAACATTATTTAAAAAAAAAAAAAAAAAGTATATTTACAGTAGGTTATTAACCAGATATTTTGGAACATGAGCTTTACTTAATATCCTAATGATTTTTGGTCTAAAAGAAAAATTTGGATTTTTAACCCACACAGTGTGACTTAAGACTGGTTTTGTGGTCCAGGGTTTTAATGTTCTTTACATTGCCCTCTGCTGACAAAATATGCTATTGCATTACTCATGTCCTTGCCCTGCTAGAACTGGAAATTCTGCAGCTGACCCCCCAGCTTCCTGACCCCAGCCGACCCCGCCATGACATCTTGGATGTACCAGAAGACAGCGAACCTTTCAACAACCACGTTCAAATGCTGGGGCCAAACAGACACAACACACTGGGACAGCAGGGCCAACACATCTACACTGAACATCAGAGCTTCAACCTTGGCGATAAAGGCCAGCAGCCTCATCCTCCAAGCCACCGCGAGCCCCTGGTCTACATCCCCCTGCCGGGAGCAGATGGCCAGAGAGTGCCAGTGGTGCAGGTGAGCGAGGGACCTGAACCTGACTTCCCCTTCGGTGGCCTTTACAATGAGACAAACCTGCCTCAGGAAGCTCTGACCCAGACCACAATCATGTGGCAGCCTGTGCCGCACACCTCAGAGTACGTGGTGTCATGCAGTCCCATCACAGAGATCAGTGAGAAGAGCTTCCAAGTGAGTAAAGCTAAGTTTATATATATCAATATTTTCTGCAAAAGCATTTCCTGTACAAGGTTAAATGCAATAACTTTATTTTAACTACACCTTTAATAATAAATTATTTAAAGTATGTTTTGTCTTCAAAACGCATCAAAACGAATAATAATCAAATAAATAACTAGCACTTTTGATCAATTTAGTGCATCTTTGCTGAATATAAATAATTTATTTTAAAGGAAAATGACTTGATTTCAAACTTCTGAACCGTAGTGTAGTATATTATCAGTGATTAATACATACACTCTTTCCCATTCAGATGCGTCTGCCTGGTACGTCCACTAGTGCTACACTGATCGGTCTCACCTCTGGCGCCTCCTACAATGTTCTTGTGGAGTCTGTTAACGGAGACCAGAAACAGAAGGTCCTGGAAGATGTCGTGACTGTCGGAAACAGTGGTAAATCATCCCTAAAACAAACAAATATGTAACCATATTTCAGAAATTTTACAGGCTTTTCCCTGACTCCTCATATGCTTTAGTTCTAGGGGCTGGAGTGATTCCCACAGGCAAGGATGTGTGCTACGACACATTCACCGCCACCTACCATGAAGTGGATGCGGAGTGGGAGCGCATGTCCGAGACAGGCTTTAAACTCTGGTGCAAGTGCCTTGGACTCGGCAGTGGTCATTTCAGATGTGATTCATCCAGTGAGTGACTGAGCAGTGCCGCTACATGCTAAAAACACCACCTCACTCTAGCATGGGTGATCGATTGCCAATTGCAAATGTGTTATGTAAAGTAAAACACAAATACAGTGCAAACTCAATACTGTTGCCCATACTAGCGTTTCCTGACATGTTTGTAGAGATCGTCAAACATGGCAGCCAGGGATGAGGTGGCTCATGTCTCAGATTTGTATTGTCAGCTTTTAACCAGACGATATTAAACTCTGAGATTAGCTTATTATATGCAATAACCACTGTATGAATGTGTGTGAGGGATGAATTCTCTGGAAATACACTAGAAATTTATTTCTCCTGACACTTATATGGGTTATGTAGGGTGTATGTACTAACCAACACACATCTTTGAATCTACAGAGTGGTGTCATGATAATGGACACAACTACAGAATAGGTGAGAAGTGGGACCGTCGTGCTGAGAACGGAAACACGATGAGCTGCACCTGTCTGGGGAACGGGAAAGGAGAGTTCAAGTGTGAACCCCGTAAGCAGAGTTTTTCAACAGTTGAGTCTGAGCAACTTTAAACATGTAGTGGTTGGTTGATTGACGTTCGTTCTCTGCTGCAGATGAATCCACCTGTTATGATGACGGGAAGCTCTACCAGGTTGGAAACCAATGGCAGAAGGAGTATCTTGGAGCGATTTGCACATGCACCTGCTATGGAGGACAACAGGTAGCATATTTCTCTATATTTCAGTGTATTTACTATGGAAGCCCGTTTCCGCCACTGAATAAAAAACAAAAAAGGTTATATGCACATTAGGAGTTTCTACATTATATATCATATATGATTAAACCCCTGCTGTCTCTCCAGGGCTGGCGCTGTGAGAACTGTCATCGTCCTGGTGCTGAAGTTGATGCGGACCTCATTCAGCCTCCAGTGCGCTCTGATGCTTACGACCGCTACAGAGAGAACGCCCTTCGCAAACTGGTGAGTCTTTTATAGATGTGACAGACAAAGGCATGGAGAGAAAAAAAAAATTATTTACATTTTTGGGTGGAGTATCCTAGTAAGACACTGTCTTATTATGGTGTTTGTTTATGCAACTGGCCCCAGATTTGAGTATAATTACAGCAAAGATAGTGGAGTGTTATGTACAGTACATACTACCATTTAAAAGGTTAATGGTTTTTAAAATGTAAATTTGTCAAATAGTCTGTTTCAAAATTGAAAAGGAAAATGACGTGGTGCTAGTTCCTTTTTATAAGATTATGAACCC
>JAUCMU010000151.1:4778937-4794197 GCA_032275025.1 Enteromius treurensis
AAATATGAGCTAGGCATCATGTATGACAGTTGCCAAAGTGAGATATGAGCTAAAATGACCAGATCCTGCCATGAGCTTTATAGGAGACATATCTTGTATGAACAAATAGGGCTTATATGTGGATATAAAGAAGCAATACAGGAGACTTATATGGCCTTTATATGCACGTATGCACCTCAATTTTGCCTATATGTGGCATGTACGCATATATGCAGCATATATATTGTCATATATGTGCATATATACTGTATATAGGTTTCATATATGCGCATATATATTATCATATATGTGCATATAGGTTCCATACATGCGCATATATCCTCATATAGGTTCTTTCCATGTGGGTTCACTCACCGTCTGCAGGTTTGAATCTTTACCGGGGCTCTTTAATAGCTAGAACCTTGCCATCTTTCAGTATCAAACAATGTGCAAATACAGCATCAAACTGGGCTTTGTTTATAAATGTTCCTCAACACTTGTGAAACTCCATTGCTGCCCCAGAAAACCTTCTGTGGAAAACCCTTTTTCTTCTGTGGAACATAAAATATTTAGAAAAATGTCATGGGTATGAACAAAAAAAGGGGAAAAAAGCAAAATTATGTCAGAATACACATTTTTGGGTTAACTATACCTTTAATGTAATATATTCTATTTTCTACTGATACAGCAATTTCAAAAATCCAAAATCTTACAATTTTGTAGATGTTGTATAATGAGTTTTAAATCATTGTTCTTACTTAGTGCTTAAAATCAGTGTCACTGCAGTCGTGTATGAATACATACGTACGGATGACATTGTGACAGAGCATTAAATTAATTTAACCACACAAGAGCTTGTTTTGTAAGAAACAAAGCAGGTTGAAGGTAACCTACTGTGTTCTCTCCAGCACTAGATGGCACTGTGTAACAGATAGGGTTACCCTTCACGCCCAGTCTTCTGAAAACTGTAATGAACCAGCAGTATAACACAATGACCTCCAGTGCCCTGTCTGCTCTGTTGATCGAGCGACTCAAGTGTTCATTCTGATTTGCTGGTGGAATTCTAATTTTGAGTTTGAAGGAAGTGTATAGAATTGTAGAAACAAACCTTTGGATTGTGCATAAACACAACTCCAACTTCACCACAACGCATTCTCCAGCCGCAGCTGAAAAGAGAGTAATGAATAAACATTAAGAAAATAGTGTACAAATATAGGCAATGCACTACCTAATTTCCATGTGCTGATACATTTCACGGATGGGTTATTTGAGGCATCGTTGGTTGGAGGTGGAATCCTGGTGTGAATTTCACCTTAGTGATTATTAAACTTCCCTTTTCCATCCTATGTAAAACACAGTCTATGCAAACAAACCCATCTCTGGTTATTTATCTTTTTTTATTTACCCCTTTTTTTTTAATAGCACTTTCCTCACTACACATCATTGCAAAGCAGGCATATTCACAGAAAATTAGGTTGTTTTGTAAATTGATTCAGGGTTGGCATCATCTTTTCTCTGTTGTTTGGTCAAATCATCAAATCAGAGATTGATCCAGACTGAAGCTGGTGTAATTCACCTAGGGATGCCCAGCCTGTGGCAGAAACAGAAAAGCAGAAAAATTTGCATTGCTTCTGTTTAAACCATTTCAAGCAAAGAATGGTTATGCGCTTTTGATCAGATATAACTGGAGTACACAGTTGTGAGATCCATGATTTGAATGCTTGGCGAAATAAATGTGTCTTTACGTTTAAACAAACAGAGTGTGTCTGAACCCCAAACATTATCAGGAAGGCTATACGAGAGTTTGGGAGCCAAACGCTAAAATATTCTACTTCCTTTTGTGTACTTTGCTAGGTACTACCAAAAGTCCTGAGTTTTGCAACCTTAAAAAGCATGATGAATTGTAGCATGATAGAAGACTGGTTAGGTAGCTGAACCTAAAGGTTTTTCCAAGTAGGTATAACTGCAGACCAGAGATCTTCAAAATAAGCAGGACCTTGGCATCGTGAAACAATCATGGTGATTTCTGTGATCATTTCTTAATCGGTGATCCTGTGTCATACAGTGAAAGAGGTTTAAAGATGGCCATTTTTATAGTCTTGCGACCAAAGATAGCCTACAATCATTTTCTGACAGTTGTGTGCATTCAAGTCATGTTGGTAAATTGTATTTACAAGTTGAACACGCTTGAACACCCCCAGAAAATTGTGGGAAACTGATCAATTTCTTAAAACCCTGAGTTTTCAAGCTGGGGACAAGTTGGTGTCATGTTAGATGCAACATGTTAGATGCAATGGACGTAGCCAAGGACTAGATTTGGGACACTGTTATTTGTCATTAACCCACACATTGATTATTCCAGTAGTTCTGACATTGGCAGACCGAGCTCTTTAAGTGTATGTGTGTAAGGATGCTGTTTTTGACCTTCCTGTATATGTCAACAGTCATGCACAGTGTTAAAACACCTACGAGTGTTTAGATTTATATGTTTGGAAGCAAAATGAGTTTCATCCTGACCGTATCACTTATATCAGTCACCAGCGCGGGAACCAGCTACTGTGACGAATCAATAGTTGTTTCATTGGGTTACACGCCAAAAGCTTTTGTAATCTTTGTCGGATCTATTTGAATTCTTGCACGTAATGCAGAATGTTTTCTGTCCAATACAGATCAATGACTTGTGGAACTACAGCACCACAGAGGACAGATACAATGACCGAAAATGACACGCAACACCGAACCCATTTCATTTTGAAAAACACTCCCAACAGTAACCACTAGCAACACCTACGTATCAGAATTATGACATAGCAGCTGTTTTTTTCCTCCACAAATGATGATCGGTATGAACAATGGCACCTCCTGAGGGGGGAGATCACGCTAAGAGAGCATTGTATTGCAAGACTGAACTGAGGAAAGGATAAGCTCTGTCAAACCGATCTTCAACCAATTTCACATCTTTGATTCCCCGCCCCCCATCAGATGTTTAGGCAATTGAATTTGTGATTAATTGCGTGAGGGTGGCGCTGGGCTAGTAGAGACATGTTTTCCCAGTCGAGCGGCTCCTCAGAAGCCCCCTGGGTGAAGACGTTTCCTGTCAAACCGCTCATTAAACAAGGAGAATCTACAACGGTCTTTGCTCCCCTTGGAACAAGAGACAGCTGTTTGCTTAAGAAAAATAAAGCAAAGCTTCGGACATGTGCGCCAATAACGTTCGAAAGCGTTCTGTTCGCCCGTTGCCATGGTTAGGAGGCTTTTCTTGGCAGCCAACATCGGCAACTTGCTGGTAGCTCTTTATGCCGTTCAACCCAACCCCTCTCCTTCTCCCTCATCCAACAGAAACGTGCAATCCAAATGTCGACCCTGCTGGGCCAGACAGACTGAAATACCTTCTGCCAGTCCACTTAAACAAACTGTACTCGCTGAAAAGCCCTGATTGGATCTCCTGCTGCCATCAATCATCCAATCAGGTGTAGTGCAATCCCCTCCCCACTGAGCTCGTCTGCAGCCGAGGTTTTGTCCCTTTAGTCCCCACCATGCTCCGGGCTCTTGGAGACCAGATAAACAGCTATCCCGCGGATGCCGGAGCTGAATTTTCTGAGTCTGTCTCGGTCGGACGGGCTGGCTCATTTTGTTTCTCGCTGCGGTGTTCCGATTCTATCTAGGCAGGGCTTGGGACTTACCTCTGCTTTTGAAGTGGCTTACAAACCCGGTGATTAGTCCAGATGTCTTCCAGGTCACGAGTGATGGGGAGTAAGAGGATAGAAGAGGAGGATGGCAAGCTTTCCCTCCTAAACCTTTGCTCTATTATCTCAGCACGGCCTGTAATGAGAGCATTCATGCAGAGTTCATTAGCCCCGTGCTTGACTAATCCAGTAGTGCTGAGTAGGATTATAGCAGATTTAGTCACCAGGAGTTGGAAACCAGCTAACTTATTTAACAAGTAACGCTTGTCCTCTCAAGTGATCACCGTCTTCTTAAAACAGTGACCTGACCCTCAATTCAGTCCTTGAAGTTATTGAATGATCTGTTTCTTTGGCTGAATTTCATTACAAGTACAGTCAATACTATATGATATACCACCAGATCAAGGTCAATAATTCACTGAAATGTGTCTATATACAGTATATATATATATATATAATATGTAAGACAATGAAAGACAATGCATGCTTAACCCCTTAGCATTCCTGAAAAATATAACTAAGCACAAAATGTACCACGGTATGAACACTAACAGCTTAATTAAAGTTAATAGAAGAGAAATTATAGTAATTTTAAGGTAAAAACATACATGTTATTATTAAATTTAGGTATATTCTAAGGCTGTTTGTGTATGACAAAGTAATTGAAGATAGTATGTCCCAACATATTGGTTTACTACATGCAAAGCTTTATATATACCATATTTACTGTTTATGTGCTTTTATTATATGAGCTTTAGAAATACATTCAAACTCATTTGGGTCTTATTTACTTCCTATTTAAAGCAATTACCCATTATAAGCCCTGTATGAGGAGGATATTGATCATTTGCGTCCACTCATGTATCAGTACAATGTGTCTTCACAGACATATCTCTTGAAATCTTATTCAGCTTGACCCAACTGCTCATTTAACACTGCTATTTGTGGCAGATGTTCTTTGATTTTCTTCAGCCATACGACCCATGCATCTTCCTCAAGGTAAAGTGCTTGTTTTTTACAAAACCACAACCGCTGCTATTCTAAAGGGTTTTGTGTCTAAGCAGACCTAATTCATTCTGTTTGTCCCTGGTCTTCATCATGAACCTGGACACACAGGCGCTGTTTTCCATTATCGGCAGGCTGCCAGGCCGGATAAGAGGATAGAATGAAAAGGAACTTAACAAGACGAGAAGGACTCTTCTCCATCATCACCAATCAACCACTCTGGAGGAGGATGGGTATTACGGTCCTTTGATGGAAGAAGACATGTCCTCTATGCCATTGGTTTACGTCCATGGATTGTAATATTTCATTATGGGGCATTTGCAATTTCCTGCAGGCTGAGACCATTACAGTGGCCCTGCATCTCAGCGTGTTGACCATGAGCCATAATGAGAAAAGAGCATGTGAGAGGTGGAGAGGAGCACGGGAGGGGGGAAAAAAGGGAGCAGAAGGGTGTAGAGAATGTCCACATCGAGCCATTAGACTGTCAAATTTAAACAAGGCGAACTAGAATGTCACAAAAAAATACAAGCAAGGTGTGAAAAACAGCACCTCTCATCTCTGATTAGATATAAGGGGATAAAAGCTTGAAAGTAATTTAATCAGCTCTTTGTTCTTCCAAGCAGACGTGGCATATTCTTCGTGTCTCCCTCCCATCTCGGCCTCTCTTTCTATTTTCTTCCTAATGTTCCTAAACCTATTATGGGAAGGCCATTCTTTGCGAAAGAAAGGTAAAATGTGCTGTGTTGTGCACTCTCTTTGGTGCCGGCCTTCATGCATTAGAGTGCCGCTGTTCCATGTCACTGCATTAGTCGACTGTCAGCGAGTAAAAACGGAATTGTCCTTTAAAAGCAGCTAGCAGTGGTGTGATGTAGCATGTAGGCTTAATTAAAGGAAGTTTTGTGCCCGGATCCGGCGAAGTTTCATATTTAATGGACCACAGCAAAGATCTAAACCAAATGGTGCTCCGAAAGCCCCGGTGCAGTAGCTAAAACACCATTAATTATTTTGTAAAATGGCGCCCTTTCAAAGACAAACATTCTCTGCTTTAAACGAAGACTGTGCGCTACCCGCCGATTTAATAAATCATTGTGAAATGCGTCGGGGTCCGCAAAGCAAAAGAATCAAGAGCATTTTTTCTCATCCTTGGTCTCAGACCATTGATTTTAACAGATCATTATGGAAACCGGAGCCCTTTGTAAGTGATTTTCCAGGATTTTTTTATGCGTGGGAAATAAAGAATACTGGCATCCGAGTGTAATGCGTTTAAAGTTAAGTAAAAATATTTGTTTATCAATATATCAGACTTGAAAGGAGTATAATTGAATTGACTAATCAATGCTGCTTTTTTCTTCAGTATATAATTCAGTATCTTGTTCTATTCTGCTCCTGTCTAATGATAAACGGAACAAAATGTGCATGAAAATATTCAAATAGTTTAGATAATGCAACACAAATATAGACGCTGATTGGTGATTTCATAACCAGCACATTTTAAACCGTGGCGTAAAAGTGCATCGTATTTCTAAATGTGAATTCTCTATTAAGTTTGCGATGCTGTTTTGCAAAATGTCAAAATAATACAGTTTTTTTAAGTGGCTTTAGCCTGTAGAGTTCTGAGTGTGCAGTGATTGTTCTCTCGAGAGTAATTATACCGTAAAAGCCCACATTGTGTAGCTGGCTTCACCCGCAGAGCTTTCTCCCGAAACGCCGGCTCTCGTACTGGAACCCACGGCCTTGATTTTAACTCTCACCTATTCCCCAACACCCGGACATGCTGCTGTGCGCTGCTGCTGGATTTCAACCGCAGACCTGTTCGCATAAAATGACTCACACTGTGATAGAAATGATTTGAACAGCTCGAATGAGACATCATGGGGTCTCTTCCTGATCTTCAGTCCATTTGTATTGTTTCCTGTGTTAATGAGGGCAGCTTGAAATAGCACTGGGTTGAATTGAGCCCTGCCTGCTCATAAGAAAAGAAAATAACTGGTTATAGTTAAAGGTGTAATGCAATTGTTTCTTTCCGTGGTGGCA
This sequence comes from Enteromius treurensis, assembly GCA_032275025.1. Classification (NCBI taxonomy): domain Eukaryota; kingdom Metazoa; phylum Chordata; class Actinopteri; order Cypriniformes; family Cyprinidae; genus Enteromius; species Enteromius treurensis. Next base: position 4,785,642 of record JAUCMU010000151.1, read on the forward strand.
CTATGTGGAGACCTTAACAGAATGTGTGTTCAAAATCGATACTTAATGTCTGGTTTATTTTTAAGCAAAGAGGTCATTTTGTTTCTTCAGCTATAAATGAAAACATGTGAAATGCTCACTAAATTCTTTTATATAGATTTTATTGTTTTATTCTTGTCCCAGGCTCAGTAAAAACAACAGTGAAACAACACACTAAACAAAGTCTTGGGTAGAATAGAACTTCACTCAGACAATTTGAAGTGAATTTTACTATTACAAGAACGCATTTCTTATATTAAACACATTTCTTTTAAAACTATTTTTACAGAGTGTGTGACAATGAATGACAATTTCAACCATTTTAATGATTTTATTGTGCATTATTCCCAATCAATTGGAATTTTTTTTCAACTTGTCCAAAAATATTATTTAATTTTATGTAGGGTTGATGAAATTAACCTTTGCAAAGAAAAGTAACTGACCATTTTATTCTATAAACGTTTACAAATGTCCATGACTATTAATTGCAGGGTGCTATCTAGTACGATATATCATTTTTAATTCTCCTACATATGTATATAAACTGTTATGACAGATACATGATTTACAAATAGTGTTGATAAAAGTCAATGGGATAAAAAGTAGTTAATCACCCTGTGCTGTTGTCAGTGCATATGCTTCCCTGGACTTTGGATAATTAAATACTTTGTAATTATGTGTACAGAGTGTATTATTGTGTTATGTTATCACCCAAGGGTACTTTGATTCATGTGGTTATCACATAAATGTACTTGCTAGATGAAAAACACTATATCTGCATATGATTATTTCTACTGCATATAACACAACAGATGATGATTATATCAATTCACAGTTAATTCTATTGCGCATTTGCATGAATATTAAACTGAGACATACAGTAGCTGTACTATATACAGCCCTGTTCCTAAAAGGGTAAGTTCAAATAGCTCATTAATATTTGGAGCAATTGTAGGAACAACTGTCTTTGTATGCAGTTTGTAAAAATTCATAATAAATGTTCGCACCATTCTTTTACTTAGCAGCTCCTTTTAAAAGTGTGTGTGATTCATTACCACATGACTCTGCTGGAGAAGACAAACTCTGACAATTCCACAAGTCGCGTTTTCTCACCACCTTATGCTCGCTGCGTTTTCCCAGCCCTCCCCCAGAATTCACCAACAAACAGAGTTTTCACAGGAACCTAAGCATGAATGTTTAATTAGCGGCAGCTGTTGTGCAACGTGCGCATCGCTAACTAGGAGATAGCAGCTTCACTTAAGGGTCTGATTTTCACTTTATGATCACTATTACATGCATGCATGTCTAATTTGTCAGGCTCTCTTGCTCAGAGGAAATGTTCTGACATTTATATACGTCTCGACACCTAAGTAGTTTTAACAAAGCATTTTACAGTTGTGTTTGGTGGAATTTTGCACAACAGAATATGCAACCTTTTATATTAAAAATACCAGCCTGGTCTCATAAAAATATGAACATTTTGTGCAGCACCTTTTTTTTTTTAATGAGGCTTACCCACTACACGTTTCGATGCAGTTTCAGTGAGAAATATCCAATGAGTGGCACTAAAACACAGGTTCAACCCTTGCTTGATAGGTATGTATTGCAGTGGTTCAAAATTGTGGCTTAAAGTTATTGTTCTATCATGTTGGAAATATGCCCTACACCAAATCCAACCCTAAACCTCCCTGATAGTGTTAACAAATCTAAAACTGATCCAAAACGCATTTGTTGATGCAACCATGTCACTTCAACGTGCAGATTTGAACTATTCTGTTGAACTAAAGATTTGTGCCCTTCAGGTACATCTCTGTACACCCCGAGCGCTACTGAACAAACCTACCGTCTGTGGAAACCCTTAGATATGAAGCTGGATATGTGTGATGCTAACATTCAAAAGCATCAGTTTTCAAATCTCCCAGAATATTAATATTGTTTTGAAATCATAGCATGATATTCTTCAATTAATTGAGTGATTGACTGCAGTGATTTGTACTTATTGGTACATATTTCGTGTCTCGCTAAAAAGGGCACCAATGTACGTTTATGCCATGAGACCAGGTATAAAAATACTCAAGATAAAACAGGATTTTTATCTCACATCTACTGTAATCTGCTTAGCTGCTTTTGCCATTTTTTTTACTTTTCCCTTGCAGGAAATGACATCACAACGCTGACATGCTGATGGCACTACATCAATTAAACCTCTCTTTTTAGCAACTGCTGCCATTCTTCTTTTAGCTTCCTTTCTGGAGTGCTCACAACTGGCCCACGTTGGTTCACACAGAAGGGTCTTTGAGGGGACCATGTGACATTCAGGAGAGCTCAGGCTCCATAATTGAGACTCCCTGAGCCCCTTTCCTGGACCATGGCCGTGATATTGCTCCTCTCCTCAAACAAATCCTACAACTTATAACGGATTATCCGTTGACAGCCAAATTGCCTGAGGGGATTTTGTTTTCCTTATTTGACAAGCCAATCTGTTTGGTTGCCAGAACTATCCAAAACCCCCCACCACCATCACAACTTCCCTCTTTCCTTCTTCCTTTTATAATCAGAGAGGGGTGCAAGGAAAAAAGAAATCCGTTTCATTTGGTGCATCCAGGACCGGTCTCTCTGAAGAGGTTATATTTTTATGGACAAGGCTCTCATCTTACAATGTGATGTTACCTTTTCTTGTTGTAGCCAATTATCTATTCCCACTCCTGGGCCTCCAAGGGCCGTGCTGTGATCGCACCACACCAAGTTCAAAATAGTGTCATCTCGAAACCATGGAAACCGCAGCCAGCTCTGTGAAACCACTGGATAGTCAAGCCAGATCTAAAACTTTCTATTGAGGAGATAGATTTGTTTAGATTATGCTAGTAGAGTGGGATATATCGAGCAAGTGTGAGAAAGATGTCAAATTAAAATTCATCTGTGTTGGCCGGACGATGCATGAACTGAATTTGGCATACTGAATAGGGTTTGAGGAGCTAAACTAAATAACAGCTTCACTTTGGATAATATTAAAGCTGTTTTGAAAGTGTAACTCTTCTGCCCTCAAAAACTCCCTCTCGCTGAACAGATTAGCAGTGCGCTTTATTTTTAACATATCATTTTGCTCTTTCTTTTATAAAAATTAATAAATAAATAAAAGAGGAGCAGATGAAGATGAGGGGATGCAACTGGCGAGAAGAAGGATCTTGAGAATTGTTTTCTTAGATAAGGGAATCAATAAATGAGAGGTTTGGGGTCAGTTTGGGGTTGTGCTCTCTCCTTCAAAGAAATTAATAGTCAAGGAAAAATGTTCTGCAATTTGTGTGGCTTGCAACAAACATTTGAGGAAATGTACCAAGCTCTGTGAAGTATGACCAAAAATATGTAACAGTATTTTTTAGATTCTGCCAGTTTTACAGTCGGGTTCACAGTATGTTTTCTTTTCATGATTGGACCTTTATATAAGTTTATAGAGGCGTATTTTACCCCTTGAACATCCAAGATGTAGGGGACTTAGTTTTTTCTGTAGGACACACACTTTTTATCTCAATCCTTTGCAGTCAGTTAGTCATAAAATGGAAGTCAATGGCCATATACAGAATGACTAGCATACATACATCTCTCTCTACTAGCATTGACACTTAATCTCACTTAACGGTCAATCGTCCATATGAGGGAAAAGTAATGGTAATGCACTTATACGTCTGCGCTGGCTATCGCAAACATGTTCAGGACAGTTTGGTCATTGCGGTGAATCAGAGGTAAAAATAAAAAAATTTTTTTTTTTCGTGTATGTTTTTTCTCTCTCAACGCTGTGTGTCCCAGTGACTGCCAATACATGACTGACAGACTGCAAAGGTATGAGTTTAAAATCTTTATTTGTGTTCTCACACTAGTTTGGTACGCGGTGATCCACAGCCCGGTTAACGCTCACATTACAGTCCAACTGAACCTTACTCTGGCACACCTCTTCCAAGCGGCTCAGGGACGGCTAAACGAACCGCACCCAGGCACGGTTCGGAGCACCCACACTAGTCAAACGAACCGCGCTTTGGTGGTCAAACACACTCGGGCACGGTTCAAACTGCCTAGTGTGAGTACACCCCTAGAAGTGTCGAAAACTTACTTACAGCACCTTTAAGCAGAATTCTCTGCTCTTAAATGTTAAAACCACTCCTACTTGTGGGAAAGCTGCGGCCTCTATCAGCTTTCATCTGACCTTTTTCATGTAAAGGACAATACAGTATTACTGCTCTCTGTATCTGGGTAAAATCTCATAAACGCTACAAACCACAGTCTCGGAGCGGAGAAATTACCAAGTTGAGGAAATTTTGTATGACTAGCTGCTTTCTTTCCTATCAGATCTTGAATTAATTATTTTGTTAATTATTTATTTTTTATTTGTTTTATTTAAAACAAGAACTGGTCTAATTGACTCCAAATGTGCTGGAATGTTGGTGATGTCGTTTAACTTAATTACAGTGGATTTATTTTTCCGTATATACTAATTCTAAACTCCTCTCCCTTTCATGTTTCTGTATCCAGTTGCCATTGTTGTGTTTTACTTCAGTTGTTACTGAATTTTACATGGGCACCAGAAACCAAATGTTAATTGAAACGAAAACCTTTGGGTATAAACAGATTTACAGTTCTTGCTGCTGTCTAATGCAACAAAAGTGCATTACGAAGAGTTTTCTCTTGGGTTATATGAATGTATTTTTTAATTATTAGGGGGTAAAAAATCATCTGCACGCAAAATAGCAAACAGTGTAATTTAATGATGATGATTTAAATGCTGGAATTTTCTTGTTTTGCAGCAGTCACTGTTCATGCAGATATCGATCTGATCACATTAAAAATAATATTTCTGTGAAATATGTAAATCCAGAACAAGATATTCTTGTAAATATCCTGAATATTTCATAAAATAAAAAACCTAGCTGTTTTGTTAATTATCGCAACTAATATGGATTTACGTGATGAAGGCTAGCTAGCAAACTGTAGGCTGTAGTAGTTTGTGAATGCTGATGTGCTATTCAGCGGTTCCATTGTGTCAGCGTGTTATGATTTTAACCCTGCCCAAACAATCCTGAACAAAAGAATTGTCAAAAACTACATTTCTAACATTTAGAGACAATTTACTGATGTGCATTTACACTTAAAGGGGCAGATTTTGGGAGGAGAATAGAAGGGAAGACTAAGATGGCGGAAAAAGCATGAGAAATGTTGTTATATAAATACAAATAAATACTTATATAGGTCATACCCAATATTCATGTGTTTTTCTGTGTAATTTTATGGCTGTTTGAGATTTTATTAATGACTTTGTTAGCTTAGCAGCATGGTACCAAGTTCCTTTAGGTGTGTCCCGATTTGTGGTCTTGTGAACTATTATATACAAGAACTGCTATGCTCTGAAGCTGGCAGACAAAATAACCTTCATTTATACGTTAGATGAGAGATTACCTATAGTGCATGAGGTATAACACCGTACATCGTTCGGGAAAGTACTGTTTCTGGAAAAACATTCCAGTTAACCAATCAGAGAAAGAGGTTTACAGTAAAAGGCTAATTTAGTTTCAAAGTCAAGATTTTATTCACCTTTCATTTCCCTCTGATTTTAGGTTATGGGTAAGTGTTTCAGACTGGATGTTGTTTCAGCATCAGCAAAACATGTTGATCGAGGAAAATGTCTTACTTGGCAAAAACACAGATGCACAGACATGTTGCCTATGCAGAGCAATCCCAATAGCTTGTGAGATTCTGTGCTGCTTATTATTAAATAGCTTCCTGTGAATGCAGAAGACAGCCAGGCAATGCACTAGGATTTGAAACAGAGCCCTAGTATGTTTATGAAATGATCCGTTATGTAATGCATAAAATGTTCCTGACATTCATTTAAAGCTACAGAGTGAAGACATTGGCTTTTCCACAGCCCCAGAGTCCACTTTATGTCTGTAGTGTTATGAAAAAGTTTGATTTTCAGTTTCTACAGTAAAAGGTCACAACAGGCCTGAATGCCAAAGTGATTTTCTCCAACTGTGAAGTCTTATGACCCTTTTGACCAGGTCAGCTGCAAAATTGAATTGAACAGCAGCACCACATTCACTGCCGGCACGGTTACAGCCCGGTTTTATGCTCTTCCAGCAGTTTATCTAAATGTGTCAAAAAAAAAAGAGATGTCTCTGCTGAAAACGTTCCGGTTTTAGAGTTTGAGTGATTTTCTTCCTTCTCACATGCTGATACTCAAAGGAGGGTACAGTGACTTCATAATCTGGATTCTTAGGCACAGTGATGAGAACAAGGCTGGGAATTTATGGCTTAGGAAATGCAAATTGATAACAGGCAGACTGTGTTAAAGCTCAGTGGAATAGGTAAACACTGTATTCGGTGCGCAAGGGGATTATGAACTTCAGCTCAGGATTTTAAATATATTTTATATGTGCTGTAATGTTTATTCATGCGGCTTGGAAAGATATCAAGCTTGATCTTTGGATATTGTCCCAGGAGGGCCTGAAGAAGTCAAATAGAAAGAGGAGATTTTGCTGATTGATTGTTACCACAGGAGTTCAAGTGAACAATCTTGATCTTAAATGTATTCAAGGGCCCTTAGCATTCAGCCCAGCAGGCGTTTTAAATGTGCGTATATAGAAGTACCATGAATGGATGCAGTCATATAGATTTAAAACGCTAAATTAAGGTGGAGCAATTGCTATCACATATTGTTTTAATTATCTTTATACAACACAGCACCTGCTCTTTCAATGAGGATAATACAGTGATATGCTGCCTTCCTTTTAACGCTTTGAGTTCATTCACATGTCTCATGGTTGTAACATTTCTGATGGAAGTGTCACTAGACTTTATGTGGAGATTTCATGAATCCTCCCAAAGAAACAAGTCCTCTCAGATCCATGTGTGGGTGACTAATTAAGATCAGGGGAAATATATATATATTTTTAAATTCCATCTCTTGTTTAATTAAGTGAAAACAAACTGCACGGCTCTCTCTTCTCGCTGCACCTGAACATCACAACAGCAATCATAGGAGATCTGTGTGCATGCCATGTATGCAGATGGCAGATTTTTTGAGTTACTTCATGTATATAAAAGTCAAAAAGATTGTGTGCACATGTGTTATGTGTTCATGTGTTGATTCTCTTGGGTCTGGCAGCTGACTGCGTTTTGTTTGGCATTATGGTAATTTGGTAACCTTAAGAGGGCGCTGTTTACCATAGAGATGCAGGACCAAAAGCCAAAATATGGTCTACACAGTAAATGATGTGATGAAATTTTTATTTAAAGATGCATTAATATGCAGTTCTTACAGACAGTCTTTGATTTCTGCTCATCTATGAGGAACATGTTTTCTGCTTTTGAATTTTAATTGGAAATAAGTAGATGATTGCAGTATATTATGAGTGACTCTAGGTTTATGTTTTCAAATTTATTTTAAATTATGTTTTTTTATTTCAAATTGCAATTTTTATTTACTGCTTGTTTTCCTTTAATTATTATATATAATATTTGTATTTATTTTTTATTTATTATACAGTTAACAAAAGCTAAAATACCTCTATCACTAGCTTTTCTATTCTATTTTGGATAGAAGCATCTGCTCTTGATATATATATATATACATACAGTGGGTATGGAAAGTATTTAGACCTCCTTAAATTTTTCACTCTTTGTTATATTGCAGCCATTTGCTCAAATTATTTAAGTTCATTTTTTTTCCTCATTAATGTACACACAGCTCCCCATATAGACAGAAAAAGACAGAATTGTTGACATTTTTGCAGATTTATAAAAAAAAAAATGTTTTAAATATCACATGGTCCTAAGTATTCAGACCCTTTGCTCAGTTTTTTGTGGAAGCACCCTTTTGATCGAATACAGGCATGAGTCTTTTTGGGAAAGATGCAACCAGTTTTTCACACCTGTATTTGGGGATCCTCTGCCATTCTTCCTCGGAGATTCTCTCCAGTTCTGTCAGTTTGGATGGTAAACGTTGGTGGACAGCCATTTTTACGTCTCTCCAGAGATGCTCATTTGGGTTTAAGTCAGGGCTCTGCCTGGGCCATTCATCAACAGTCACAAAGTAGTTGTGAAGCACTCCTTCATTATTTTAGTTGTGTGCTTAGGGTCGTTGTCTTATTGGAAGGTAAACCTTCGGCCCAGTCTGAGGTCCTGAGCACAAGGTTTTGGTCCAGGATATCCCTGTACTTGGCCGCACTTTCTCCCATCTCCCGACTGCATCTCTATAGTTCAGCCACAGTGATCTTTGGGTTCTTCTTTACCTCTCTCGCCAAGGCTCTTCTCCCCCGATAGCTCAGTTTGGAGGCCACTGTGCTCTTAGGAAACTTAACCCTCTGAGGTCTGCCGTCACGCCCGCGAGATTTGGGTCTTTTTTTTTTTTTTTACAATGTAAAAGACACTAATATAACTCTGTTGATTTTGGTCAAACAAGTAAGTGTTATAAACCATTCGAATCTGTTAAATGTCTACTTTTTTTTAGTTCACTCTCAGTAACAACAAAAGTGTGTGCTTTTGCAAAAT
>JAUCMU010000151.1:4794297-4804683 GCA_032275025.1 Enteromius treurensis
CATGCATTGTGATCTGTAAGGTCTTATAGACAGGTGTGTCTTTCCTAATCAAGTCTGATCAGTATAATCAAACACAGATGAACTCAAATGAAGGTGTAGAACCATCTCAAGGATGACCAGAAGAAATGGACAGCACCTGAGTTAAATATATGAGTGTCACAGCAAAGGGTCTAAATACCTAGGACTATGTGATATATCAGTTTTTCTTTTTTTTTTATAAATTTCAACAATTCTGTGTTTTTCTGTCAAGATGGGGTGCTGTGTGTACATTAATGAGGAAAAAATGAACTTAAATGATTTTAGCAAATGGCTGTAATATAACAAAGAGTGAAAAAAAAAAAAAATTAAGTGGGTCTGAATACTTTCCAAACTCACTATATATACATTTTACTTTATTTATACTGCTGGACATTTTTTTTGCAGTCATTAAATCATAGTTTTTATCTCAAATGTTTCTCTTCTCAATCTGTATAATGTTTTGCTCTTGACTTTCAATGAGTGGCCTGTTGAATTTTGAGCATGTTACCATTCTCGAACTGTTGACCTGTGCATGACATGATAGAAAAATAATAATAAACATAAACATAATACACCAAATGTGAAAACAAACACTGAAGAGATATTGTAACATCCACTGTAACCATAGCAACTCTGCACTCATATCATGTATAAACAGATACAGTGGAGGTGTTTTTTATTGAGTTGAACTGTGGTTGATAGCTGTCAGGCCCACAATGTCATTAAACCGATATATTGGTCCTGAACAGATTGCTTGATTACATGAGCGTCAGAGCAGGTCCAGACACGTTGAGTCCACAGGTCAACATCACTCGGGTCAATATAAAAGGAGGAAGACATTGAGATCTTTCAGAACCGCTCAGGCCATAGTTCATGTGGATCAGCAACTACCACTGTGAAGAGATTTATAATAGAAACACTAAAGAGAAGAAGAAAAAAAACAAACAAAACAGGAGACATTTTGGATGTGAATAATTAAATGTATGACGTTGAGTCTGTGAAGTATATCAAAACAATCAGAACAGGCCTTTATTCAGAGTATTTTTCAGATTTGAAGTCTCATTCTTCGTTTAATAACTTTTTTCTTCAAACGGCAAAACACATTTCCTCTATCATGGAGAATGCTTGTCCTTTCAATAGATCAGGTTCAAGTGGAATGTCAGGATGGTCTGGGATTTCAATTAATAAATTTGCATAACTTAATCGAGTCTGTTTGGTCTATAGAGTACTGTTACAGCTGGGATCATTTTAAGATGGATCAAGATGATGGTGACCTCTTGAAGAGGGTCGGGACGAGAAATGTGTGGGGGGGCACAATAGATCTGTGTGATTCAATGATTTTCATTTTTTCTGGTCCACATGTGCCTCTCTATAAACAGAAAAGTGAATTGCCTCATGCATGAGAATGTCTAATGTGTTTCTGGAGAGCAAGAGGGGTGACCTCAGAAGTTAGTGTTTCATTTCAGGCCCAGAGATTAACTCTTTATATATTTATTTGCACTAGATCAATTGAACCAAAGATCCATTCGCACATGGCCTTCTCAGCCCAATGGACACTAGAGGGACCTTCAGGAAAATAATAGGTCAGCATTTTTCAGTCACCAGATTATAAAGCTCTCCAAGCTACCTTTTTTTCTGTTATTTTTTCATATCCTCATGGGTATTGCAGTCTGCTTTGAGAAAATCACATTAATACAAACGTTTACTGTGTGTCTTTTTTTTAGTGTGGGTTTACGTGTTTATGTCCGGGGGACTGGCCAGGTCAATATATCACTGAAATTTCCATTCTCATATTCTGTGAATTAAAAATGGCAGAAAGGTTTTATTTGACATATGGCTTTGTGTGTGTTTTGACCATGATAAACAAAGGTACGATTTTAAAGTCTCACCAAGGCTGCGTTTATTTTTAAAAGTTTGTATTTCTCTGATGCATGATAATGAATAAAACAGTATAATGTATTTTGTGTCGGCAGAATCTGCTATGCTGCTACTGTTGGTTATTGTTACTGTTGTAGATTTTTACCGCTGCTGCAAAACAAGTAGAGGAACCTGCTACTGTCAGTGCCAATACACATGTTGATAGATTGCAGTGAGTATTTAACAGCATATATGCATATATATATATATATATATATATATATATATATATATAATAACTTCTAGTATGTGGCAACTAAAAACTGGAGAAGGTGGAACTCTTGAGTCCTTCATACGGTTACTTTCACACACAGTTTGGTTAATTACGGATGTGACAACCACATTCTGTAACCAAACTCCCACCTGTACATTTTCCGGACTCACAACCCCATTCTCGGAACGCACTCTGTGTCAGCGGAACAGGACTGGACAACTGGCTGCATTCACACAGCAGCAGAATATGGTTAATATTCAGTAATGGTCAATCCTGTATTTGGGATTGTCAACTGTATTTTGTTTGCCATCTCGAAATGTCTCGCTCACACAGCAGCTTTCAGTTGTGTTTAGAATTCTGTCTGTATGAACGTGCAACGGGAGTCATGCCTGTATTCCTTACCAGTAACCATAGCGACAGTGAGGGAAGTAATATCAAAGATGGCGACGTCCACAAAACTGAAAGTTTTATGATTGTTTGACATCACAAGAGACAAATTTTGATTTCGAATCTTGATTTTTTTGTAATTTTTTTTATCCATTTGAAGGGATAGTTCACCCAAAAAAATGTAAATTCTTTCATTAATGAGTTACCTTTTATGTCCTTCTAAACCTATAGGAGGTTTTGTTCATCTTCAAAACACAAATTAAGATATTTCTGATGGAATCTGAGAGCTTTCTGACTTTGTAACCATCATTTTCCCTTATGGTAATATCTAAAATGGTGCTAGGGTGATGCAGAGCTGAAGAATTGTTGTACAAAGTCATTTACTTTTTTTTTTTGCGCACAAGAAATGCACACATGAGTACATAGCACACTACTGTTTCCCTGCTCTTGACATGATGGCAGCCTGCTTGATATGAATCACTGCCATGGTTCCACACCACTAAATCAAGAAGAAGATGTTTTAACAATTTTCTTTTCCTATTATGATACACCTAATTAATTTCATAAAGGCACCCCTTTGCCAATAGACTTAATTACTGTCTATTTTCTACACTTTCAGCGATAGGCGGAAATGCACACAAAAATTCGGTCTTATGTGACATGGTGCTAATTTGGTCTATTAGGCACAGGTGCAACCTTACGTGTTCCTGCAATCCTCCTGGTGAATATAACTCCTCGGTAACACTTAGCCGCTGTGTTTCAGAGTGTGAGAAACCCAGTATATTCGCACTTGTCTATTTTAGTTGGTGAAAAGTTAAGCGAAATAAGAAAGTCAATTGCGTTATGGAACATTTAAGACTAGAATATTCACAAAAGACCTTGCATCTGCATTGGTCTACAGTATGAGGGGTTGTGCAACATAAAATTGTCACACTAAATGCTAAGATAATGGAAAAGAAATCGAGGACAAGTGCATTCTAGTGCCTTCCAGCTTGAATAAGCAGATATAGAATGACAGAGGTAGAGTGATGTCTGTGGGTCATATTATTTACAGTGTTGCATCAGACTCCTGGTGCATTAGATATAAGGCTATTTTTTTTTCATGCTCTTTAATCCTTTCAGTAATGCTAGATTTAGCTTACATGCCATTATAGCTCTGTGTTACAAACATTTTTCTCCTTCACTCTCCCTTGTCTCAGCGGTGTGTCCGTACACACAGACATATGGCATTCATTATTTGGAATGATGCAGCTTGCCAGCATTGACTGGAGAAATATTCCTGTATGCGTCTATTCCACATGTGGTTAAGATAGAAAGGAAGGGTGCAGCTGTTTCTCAGTTAACTTTTCGGATGATATTCAGCATTGCTGAATTCTTAACGTTAACTTTTAGTTCACTCTTAATGGAAGCCAGACAACATTTAAGTGGTTAACGACATCCTGTCTTCTAAATGACTGTGGATTTGATTCCTTTCAGACGCGATCTGAATGATGCATCTGCTTGCTTTAACGCTGACTCTAACCGAAAGTAATTTTTCAACATTTCTTCACAACATACCCTTATAAGCAACTGCATTTCACTTTTGCATTCTGTCTTCCCGAGTAAGTGAGATTATTTTGCATTTACCTTGACAGGTTATAGAGGAAAGCAAAAAGAATGGTGGCAATCTGTGCTCTCAATCCTTCTGAAGCTGATTATCTATTGAATTTGTTATTGAATAAGTCCATTTTGTCTCTCAGTGCCAGCACATGGAGGCATGATGGGTTTGGGATCTATGAGCAAGCAAGTGGCAGCATTGATTCCTATGTGAGATATGTTTGGTGGTTTTAGGTAGAATGTCTGCTTAGAAGAAAGGCGATCAATTCACACAAAAGCAAAGTCCGCTAACATACTTCTACTGATACTATATTATAGTGTATACACTACTTATGCTACACTCTCATAAAAGAGGTGGTACAAAATTTGTCACTGGTGTGGTACCTTTTCAAAACGTACAACATTTTAGGTATGTGCCATTTTGGACATGTCCTGGTCAGGATTTCTGTACTGCTTTGATTCAAAGTACCTTGAGAGCATTTCGAAAAAACATAAAAAGAAACTGTTGTCATACACGGATCAGTCTGCTCAAGCAAAACAAACCCAAAATGTAGATATTTTAATCAATATACTAGTGTGTACACTTAAGGTATTAATAAGTACTAATGTGCTCTATATAAGAGTAAATAAAGTACAGAATATACCTTTTCAAAGTAATGCTCTAGTGACAGCGTTTGTAGCATTTCTTTTGAGAGTTTATTATGAATTAAGCCTTAATTCAGTACACTACAAATTTACTTTGGGATGTTATATTATTTGTTGCAACCATTCATATTTCTTACATTTTAACATAATATGTTTACATAAAATTTCTTGTGCTTGAACCATTTTAGGTTCCCTAAAGAAACTTTCAGTCAACAGTTCTTAAAATATAGATATTTTTTCACTATTAAAAACCTTTTGGGTAACAGTTTAACCATGACATAGATGATTCCATTTGGATGATTTCATGAATTTACCTTAGATGCCAATAAAGCAACTTTATTTCAAAATAGTACGCAGTAAGTAAGCATTATGCTTCACAGCTTTTGGAAAGTAGTATGCTAGAATTCCATTCCGAACGCAGTCACTGAAAACACAAAAACAACCTGTCTTCATATAGCCAACCCTCCTTCTTTGTTGTGTCTTCTCCCCCCACCATGTGGTTAATTAAGCCATTTTCTGTTGAATGGGCAAACCCAGGGAAAAGATGCCGGTACGGTTAAAACGCCACATAACTGGAAATTAAAGGGGAAAATCAAATGTTTCAGTGGGAAGTCTTTGGTGACGATGACCCCCCGTTGCGACTCCACGGTTTGGACATGTTGTACAGACACATCGATTTGTTCTCGCCGTCTCTGCTGAACAGTGTGAGTGCATTTACACTAGGCCGTGTCTGCAGCACACTGAGTGTGGATCTGCAGGGGTCAGGTCTAGACAAGCAGCCATGCAGACCTAACATACACGCGAATCACACCTTCCATTAGAGATGTTCAAACCTGTAACCTTCATTCTATGGTTATTTGTTATTGTTTGGTTTGAGACGCTGTGCTTTAAATTTGAGATTGGATTTGCTTATCGCTTGACACTTATCTCATGTTTTTTTGAGGAAGGAAGGTGTGTAAGTCATCTGATTGGCATGTTTATTTAGCGGTATAGACATAGAGGACTGCTAATACTGTAAAATGATAGCAGAGGTGCACATCCAGGAAATGTAAACACATCGCTTGCCAATGTCAAATATACACTGGTAATTTGCATACAAATAGGAGGTCAGATTTGCATATCAGGTCTAAAAGCAGCCTATTATGACGTTCAGTCGATGGGAAATGTCTCTGAATGAAATTGCACGTTCATCGACTTTTGATACTAATCAAAATAAAATGCTTTTGAATTATATATATATCTGTTTGACATCGTTCACGTACTTAACCTCATACTACATTCTACATGCCATGTGCAAATATTATTTTTTAGTAATTGCTTTGTGTATAAGCTATAAATACCCTGTGAAAAATCTCTGACTCAGAGGTGAGGGGCAGCGTGTGCTTTGAATAGACAGAGAGAATATAATAGGTAAACATATTAGCTTGATAATAGAAGTATTATCAGATGGACCATACATAAGAGAACAGGCGTAAATATATTATTGTTCATTAAAATTCAGTAGAAACAAGAAACAATCCCATTTGATTCATGCGCTCTCCCATTATTCTGCATATGTGCTGTTTTTGATACAAATTGTATTTAGTATCGTGTGCTTGTATTCACACAAATAATAGGTTGTTGCTTTTTCTGTTTTATTAAATTAAAACAATAAATTATTTATATTGTCTAACCTTAACATGCTTTGTTTTTGTAATCAATCAATCAATACAAGAGAATTTACTATGACTTATGTTTTTCCCATGAGAGCGGAAATTTTATCCCTACAAGCAGAAAGTCAAAAAAAATTTACAGCAAAAAAATCATGGTTTGGAATGACATGAGGGTGCGTAAATAATGACAGAATTTAAAGAAAAATGATTTCTAAAAGCACAGCAATTAACCCTATGATTCTCTGGGTGAACTCTCTGATAATCAAATGATTTTTTTGATTTGCTGAATTCTCTAAGTATCTAACTATAATCCTGTAATCCTAAATAGCAATGCCCTAACACTAACCTTCCCTTTAACGTATTCCTCATTGAGTCCCACAGAGACAGAGTTAGAATTAGTGAAAGAGAGCAGAGAAAGGGGCTGTTTTGTGGTTTTGTTAACACAGGATAAGTTGCTGTTTGACTGCTATAAAGAAACGAGTGATGCTTGGAGGAAGCAACAGAATGAACATTTTCTTTCTCCTGCAAATAAATAGGGGCTGTGTTTATAATGGAATCACAATGGAATGGAAATTGTTTTTTGTAGAAGACCATTATCTTGGGATCTTGGCTTGTTTTGCATCTAAAAATAAAATTTGCTGATGGTGTAATCATGCGCAAAGCTGATAGTATAATTCCCCTAAAGAACGAGGAATCTCTGCAGTAAACACAGCCTGCTCAATTAATTGATTTGCACAATTAAAACATGTAGCCCAGCTTTTCTTGCACCGTGGATTGTAATAACTAGCTCTTGCGTAACATCAAGGTTCAATAAAATATTGTAAGCTCCAGGTGCACCCGCCCCCGGTGTCTAACAATTATCATTGATTCTTCTTTCATGAAATATATTTCTCAAGCTAATATTATGTCTGCTTTGCAAATTATTATTTCATTGGACACCGTTTTAATTATTCAACACCAACCTCAAAGTTTTCTGCATTCATTTCGGGGTCTCATTAGCAATTGAAAGTTTTTCAAGTGAAAGTTTTATTTCATGACCCAGAAAACAGATATTATACTGTGTTCCACTGATCTATGGGCACACAGTGTTTATTGCTTATGAGCGAGAGAGTGTTTTTCCTTTTCCCCATTATTCCTCTCCAACAGCGATCAACACGCAGACAGATGGATGGACAGAAGGATAGATGAAACCATGGATGAATGGATACACAAAAGGATGAAGAGATAAACTGATTTTTGTAGAATGCAGAATGTCACAATTAATAAATGGTATAAATCGATATAAATGTGATATGCGATAAGCTGCTCCAACCTGACTTTTATGCTAAACAGTTTTGTCTTAAGAACCCTTTGTCCATATATATTAACTTGTCTTAATTTACTTTAATATTTTGTTTTTCTCTTTTTATTACTTGTAACAGTTTGGTGAATTTAATTTACACAGCAGAAATATTAATATCAGCTATAGTTTGGAATTCAAAATTTAACCCAAAATACTGCAATACAATACAATACTACTTTATATAAACCAAACTAAGAGTCACATTAAATTGCACACCCATAAAGCCATAAGAATTATAATCAGTAGCCTATTATAAAATATGGATATTTTACTACCAGTGTCGGGCAGTAACGCGTTACTGTAATTTAATTACTTTTTTAGTAACAGAGTAATTTAAATAATTAGTAAATTTTAAAAAATTAGTAAATTGTAATCTTACACCTGTATGTATAACACCTGTTTGCAGCATTGAGCAATAGAGTGCTGAAATGTGCGTGCTCACGAATCTTCTCATTATAACACACGAATTACAGACATTATGAAAGATTCATTATGCGTTGATTTATTGTGTTATAACAAATATATATTTGGAGGGTGTATGCTGGATTTTCAAAAACATGAATGGAGAAAAAGGTAATGTAGCTAGTAACTAATTAGTTTAATTAATTAATTAGATTACATTTTCAGAGTGACTTGCCCAACACTGTTTACTACATCTCAGCTAACACTTGATGTAATTGTTTAATTTAGTGTAGCCTACTTTATGGAAATTTATTGGTATTTTTTTTGTCTGTTAATGTCATGATGTATGCTACTAATTGACAACATAACAAGGTCCATTACCATCAAAATCAACCAAATGCGTTATTGGCAACCTAGTCGTAATTTGATTAGTAAGTGACCAATTGCTAGTATGGTGACAACGTTGGCAGGTTATACGATAACCAAGTTTCAGTCGACTGCGTGTATGTTTATAGGACAACTATGTGCTAAAAGCAGAAAAGTGTTTCCTTTGCGGATCCCTGAAAATGATGTCACTTTGTAAAGAAACACTTAGCAAACACATAATACGCATGTGCATGCCGTCATTTTTGTTGTTGTTGAAAAATTATTGTTTTTGTCATTTTGCCTATAAATGGAGTAAAAGCATATATTTTGATTTTTCAGAAGTTTGCATTTTCCGCCCCCCAAATAGTGTTAGGCCACAACACACACACATCTGGTCAGCTATCCTTGTACTCTGCATAGGTGTTATTTATACTGTAAAGTTATATAAAGTTTCTATCACCCTACACCTTAAGCCCTATTCGGGCGGGACTAGTTTCACAGGGGGTCATTAGAGAATGTTTTGTTTCACAGACGTACTTGGTGATTTTAATCCCGTCCGAATCTGCCATGTCTGTGTTTTTCTCTCACAACCTTTATGATAATTCCAGAGCAAATTACCTTCTGTTTTGTTCAGCAAACTCCCTAGTCCTCTGAGAAAACTAATCCCGTCTGAATGAGATGTCGGTGATATTTTTTTCTAACGCGTTTCATTGTGTGTTTTAGCCAACACGATATGCCGTAGATGCTCTTACCGCACACGCTTTTGATATATTTTGATACAGAAAAATATAAATAAACACAAATAAAGAGCCAGGGGCCTGTTCCATAAACCAAGATTAGAGTATAAGCCAGGCTTATTTCAGTTAGTCTGACTTATTGCCAGTTTATTTGTATTAAAATAAGTCTGACTGCCATAAGCCTGGCTTATTTGGGAAACTTGTTTTATGGAACAGGCGCCCCAGATCACGTAAATAGTTAAGACTGGCTATTGTAATATCAGTATCAGGTAACATTACTCACGTTCATTTCTGCACTCGGTTACATATGTTTTAATTACCAAAATTAAACATGGGTTTACTACAAATAAAAAAACATAATAGTTAAAATAAAGTAACCACACATTAAAATGTTTTTTTCTGTACTAGACATTGAGCTTCAACCTTTTGAATGACTACAGCAATGCACGTATACAGAGATCTCTGTGACCCCCCAGATGTACAAAACAGACCCTCTCAACCTCTGTAATAAACACGGAGATGTTAGTCCCGTCCGAAAAGTTACATGAAAATCGTGGACGTCAGGTGATAACGATCGAAACTCAAACGTAGTTTAGAAAACTAGTCCCGTCCGAATAGGGCTTTACAGGAAACTTTCTGCATTTTTACTTTCTTACAGATACTCATTCTGTATGATTTCTAAGCTTTTGCACCCATGGGGACCTCAATTTAGGTCCCCCACCATCACACGAGTTCCCGTGTGTGTGTGTGTGTGTGTGTAGTAAGGTCACCAGGACAAACCAAACCACACCACACACAGAGAGTAGTACGTTTATACTTTTATTACCACCCAATTCCTTTTAATATAATCTGACCAGAACTTGCTTTTTTGTGCTGATTAAAGCCTCAGTCACAAAATTGAAACTACAATTGAAAAAACGTTCAAACAAATAAAAAAAAAAAAGAAAGAAAGATGTTTGTGTGTTTTCCCACCAAGAATGAGATGGCGCTTTGGAATACTCTGATTGGTCAGTGCTGATGACGACCCCGATGATGAAGAATCTTAAAGGTGCCATAGAATGGAAAACTGAATTGACCTTGGCATGGTTGAATAATAACAGTTCAGTACAT
>JAUCMU010000151.1:4820909-4832400 GCA_032275025.1 Enteromius treurensis
ATGCGCAGAGCGGGATTGAGAACCGCTGATCTAGCACAGTGTGTGAGACGTAATTTAAATCGTATTCACTTATTTACTGTGCAAATCCGTGAATTAATGTTCCGAAGTTAAGTGAACTTTAGCGGACACTGTGTAGGGACCATGTCGATTGGGAACACAGCTAAGGCACAGATCTCTCTTATAATGAGCTGATTATCAGAATCAGGTGCGTTTAACAAAGAGAGACACGCAAAATATGCAGAGCAGGGGGCCGCGAGGACCAGGATTGAGAACCACTGGTCTAGTAAACCACCGTAGGTTTGCATTCTGGTCCAAAATTTGGTTTGTGCTTTGTATATTTATTATGTATGCTATATCTAAATATAAACGCATACGGTATATATTTTGAAATTCTTTGCAATATATTTACATGTATACATTTCTTTAATTCATATATTAATGTGTAAACAACACATTTTACTTAAATATATACATGCATGTGTGCGTATTTATACATAAATATACACAGTTAATCGCATTTATTTGAAAACACTAGTTTTTATACAAATTTTATGTTTCCTCTGAATCTGGTTTGGCGTAGTAGAGTTAAACCAAAACTTCTTAGTTGGTGCATTTTGCCTTTGTAGGACAACATTGATGGATCTGTAGATTTGGCTCTCTACTGTCCAAGAGGTCTAGTTTTCATTTTCTCTTTTATGTTAAACATTGTATGTTTGTCTAGGTCTTGTATGTGTTCATGAATGTCAGTATGTACTGAGAGAAGGTCAATTCTTTTGACCATTTTTCTGTAGTCCTAAGAGAGCGGGCTTTACACACTGTGTAAATATGAGCCATACACGCAATCTCAGTTTGTCTGGTGAGAACTGACAGCTCTGCTGTCCCACAAAAGCCAAGGAAAACAGGGTAGGCCCATATAAAGGTTTAGGTTTCACTCTATCAGTGAAGTTTTGCTGTTACTCTATGCCAAGGCAAATACTGTTTAAGCATACCATACCTCCCACTACTACTTCCTCTACTTTGCTACATGGGATTGCCTGACATCAATCATCTCTCACTTGCTTTGAGTTAAGTTAGAACGCACCATGAATGCAGCCAAAAAGTGAGATGTAATGACATAAGAACAGGCGCAAGATGGAATTAAGCCATTTGTTGTGCAGATGACTTGTTTATACCTCACTTCTTGGCATAAGCTGAAGTTGACATTTGGAGCTAAGATTTGGAGTTACATCACTCCGGTCTTTGGGACCTGGTTGGCGGCAGATGTAAGCTCACAAGGATTTGATAATTTGTGGATGTTGATGTGTTCTGCTACGTGTTTTGTCAGCATTAATCAGAAAAGTCCATCGGGCCCATGACAGTGCCTTGTGGCACTCCCCCTGTAGGAGATGGTTGTAGAGGAATTGTGTGGGAAGACTGTCCCGTGCTGCTTGTAGGGCTAGGTAGCGTTCCAAAAAATTTGAAACAGATACCTTGAGTTTTATACTGGTTCCTGAACGCTACCTTTTTCGATACCAATTTTATCAAATCAGTTTTAACTAAATTACATTATTTTAAAAAACATTTTTTCAGCTTGTTGACATTCAGCTCCTGAGCCACTGCGCGGAAAAAAAATATATCCAACACATTAAATCAGTGCAAATTAGTTTTAGTAAAGTTTAAATAGTTTTCAGTATAACACATCTGTTATGCTACCTTAAGATTAGTGCATTATTATTTATTCTATAATTTTTTGCTCTTTGAAAATGTTGTGTATTAAAATTTAAGGCATAAAACATTTGTCTTTTAATTAATGAAGATTTCATTTTATTGTTGGAAAATCAAGTGGATTTTATATTACAGTTTAAAACACTGAATAAATACTGTTTTAACAATTTTTGTAGTAGCCTATTATGTAGATTTATGTAGTAATATATTTCTGTTGCAATGTCCAAACCGAACTTTTATTTTGATGGCTTGCGTGATAGAGAAAGCGCAGCTTAAAGTAGAGACAGAAATGACTCGCAGTCGTGTAAATGATATAAATAACATGAAGCTATTGTACACCCTTCTGGTCAAACACACTGGCTAGTGCTGCAGTCTTATTGGCTCACTGACGTTGATGAGATTAACCCCTTTAGGTATTGAAATTGGGTACTGAACGACGAGATGTTTTTCGATACTCTGTTGTATTGAGGCAATACGGTTGGTACCAAAAAAGTATCAAACTCAATATCCAGCCCTAGCCCATGGTGCTCTAAAGTTAGCACACATTTTACTGTTTGCCCCGATGGCTAGGCTCAAGTAACTGATAAGTCTGAGGTCAGTACATGTTTTTTGCTGATTACCAACTCTGACACTTTTGCTTTGTAGGAGGGAGATTTCCTTGTACGAACCCACCATGTTGAGTACTGTGACGGGGGAATTCTGGACCCTGATGATGTGCTGACAGACCTGGTCGAGGACAAGGACAGGGTAAGGCTCAAGAAAACCTCTCCCGTCCCACTCCCACAAAAAAAATCCCGTCCCATCCCAATCCCATAAAAAAACCTGGGGGAAAATCCCGTCCTGTCCCAATCCCAAAAGAATGACTCCCATTCCCTCCCACTCCCGTGTTGTTGTTTTTTTGGATGGAATCTGTCAGTTACAGTAAAAAAAACAAACAGTACAGATAACAGCTGGCCCAGCGTACTTGAATAAAAATGTAATTTATTTTATTGAACTGAAAGTCATCTTAATAGTGCACAGTGTGTTTCATGTTGAATTTTATGCAAATCATCCATCCATCCATCCACACACACACACATTATATAACACACATAATTTTCACTGAGTTTCTGACGTATTGTTTTTTTTAGACAGTAGTCGTTGCAACGTAGCTTTCACGTCTGCCTCCATATTGGTTATGATTTTCGTGGCTAAAAAAGTGCGTGAAGAAGCCTACTTCTCTACCGTTATTGGTGGTTGGCACTATCGCCACCAACTGTTACGGGTGTGTGGAGCACGCCATTCACTTATTCATTTATTTTCGGCTGTAGCCAGTGAAGACACAATAAATGTGTTGGTTTTATTTCATGTTGTGGTTTCTGGTCCTTCAGTTCAGGCTGGAAGTTTACATCTAGAGTAACATATGATTTCTTTTGCTGTGGTGCAGTAGCTCCAGTGGTGTAGAGGAAACGCTGACCTAACTCATAAAGAAATCTGCCAAATATAAGTCTTTCATTGGCTTTGTTCTGTGTGTAGGTGTTTGGTCCAATAGCAATGAAATAACAAAACTGTGAAGCATTAGCTTGGGTACATTGGCTTTTCACAGTATTTGATATATTGCTAATAGTGCCATTCGTTGGTAATGTAATTTATTCCAGAGCAACAGAACGGCCTAGGAAGGAACAACAGAACACATTTACTCTCAAAAATGTGAGAGGATTTGTTGAGAAGTTGTGAGAAAATGTGAGAATTGATGGAAAACAATATCACATGAATATGAAAAATCGCAGGTTAGGTTAAAACGCCATATGCTCCAAATATATGTGACGTGGAATAGTAGAAAATCTGAAATATACTTTGCTGAATATGAAGTACTCTGGTGGTGTTTTATAGAGGTTATGATAAAAATGGACATGATGGTCATTCTGTGATGATATGGAAACACAGCATACGTTTCACGATTTCATAAGGAAAGTGCATCGTTGACATTTGCTTGAGAGGAGGACATTTGGACCACCCTCTCGGAGGAAAGAGTGGTCTCTCCAGCGAGCCCTCGGGGTATTCTGTTTGTCCTTAGTCTGTATGGAGGTTATTATATTGAGCTGTGTGGCTGCTCCTAACTCGATAACACAAAAGGGCATTTGCCTCTTAATTGAATTCTCTCAGACATCAGATGCAAAGCATTTGATTTCTGCACCCTAATTAATAGAAGTGAAGGCACAAGGCATTATGGGTTGCATGCTCTCTCTTGGAGCTAGATGATTTCTGGGATATGGCTTTATAATCAAAGTGTGGAAGTGTTTTATAGGCTTTAGCCACAGGGAATGCAGCCAATTTCTGAGGAAAAATTTGCATATGAAAGATGAAAAATTGTCATGATTTAAAGATTATGAGTGGGACTATTAACTTGAGAGATGATGGTGCCCAGTGTTTCAGCATTCAGACCTTCTATAATTGGTCCTTACCATGTCTATAAAAAAAACAGGACTATTTTGTACCATATTTTAATTTGGAGCTGTTGCTTCGATGTGTTAATTTAATACAGTTGAATATTAGTTAAAGCAGTGGTTTAAAAAGAAACAAATGCATTTAATCATGCTTAAATTGATTAAAAATTTAACCACTTGCCCAACTGAGCCAGATCCTTAACTGTATAAAAAATTATTTCATTAATTTTAAATATACAAAAATAAATGAATTCAGAATAGTTAATTGTAAAGAGACTGCTGATGTCTGTCTTTAAATACACCGTAGTAAAGGTGTTGACACTTATTTAAGTTTTAGAAACTGGAACAAAAATGTGAACTGCGTGTTTTTGTGTAATAGAGCTACTACTGATCTGAGACATGAGATGCATTGCTAAACGTTCTCTCGTAACGGTGCATCCCTAATAGATAAACATTCTGATTTCACGGTATATGAATTAAAAAGGCATTCTTTTCAGACAGTAGATTTACAAATCAAATAAAAATAGTCTGATTTCCTTTCCAGGTGTGCTGTAGATTCAGTGGTGGAGTTATTGTAGCGAACACACTGGAGGTGTCTTTTTTTTTTTTTTTTTTATATTGAAAGTTAATTGGTGTGAATATTCTGTGCTGTAATTGACTGCATTGTATGTATGCTCACACAGAGACACACATGTGCATACACTTATATAAAAGCGTAAACTCACTTCTTCCCATGTCTTCCATACTCACACTGGCACACAGTCCCTTGATGGTATCGTGCCTTTATTCTGTTAGAGCGGGTGTTTACTCATAAATCCAGACCGGGATGAGGAATGAGCTCTCACTGTAGTGATGTTGCCATGGTGACAACTTCCCAAATGTCACAGCCTGCGTTACTGTATCCTG
This sequence comes from Enteromius treurensis, assembly GCA_032275025.1. NCBI lineage: Eukaryota > Metazoa > Chordata > Actinopteri > Cypriniformes > Cyprinidae > Enteromius > Enteromius treurensis. The sequence goes on from JAUCMU010000151.1 coordinate 4,825,946, forward strand.
GTGATCCAATAATTATTCTTTGTAAGCCAGGAGTAGGATTTTCTTTCCTTTCGGATATTTCTTTACAGTGCTGTAGCGTTGGGGTCATTTCAAAACAGCATTTATATAATGACTTTAAAGCAGGTATGTGCTGTTGAATGTACTTTTGAAATCAGTATCACATACTGTGTGGTGCGTGTTTGCATTTGTGGAATGTGTCAGAGCTTCCTCTGTCAACGAAAACACAAGCCGCATTCTGGTAATTACTGTGCCACTCCCTCGGTAATGAAGCTAGCATACCACTACAGTCAACACACAACCTGAAGACACATTATCAAAAGTAAACGTTCTTTAAAATGTCTTGGAAATATTACAAATAAAAGAACCAATCTGCTATTTTAGTCCGGTGTGAAGATGTGCTCCGCTTTTAATGCTGAAGCTGTAAAGTTTTCAAATTTCCGATTTGAAACATTCCACCGCACTCTCAGGCACGCTCGCATGCTCTCAGATGCCCGCATGTGTTAATGATATGCTCTCAGCTCTGATTCACATTCAAGTGGAGGCAGAAAATGGTACATTAGTCAACACTCTCATCAATATATGAACAGAGAAAGACGTTAGAATATTCATCTGAATCTGTGCTGCCGACTTGCTTTCGGCTGGAGTTAGCCATGCCTTATGGTTCGGGGGCCGACCAGTAGTGCAGCACACTTGTTCCTTTCTGCCCTCTAGAGGTCTTTTATAGTGTAGACGTTACTTCTTATAAAGATTTAAACATCCCGAATTAGCCACGTGTGCGAAAACAAGATTAAAACCAAGCAAAAAGGGCAAAGCATGAACACTCCTTTATAGATTTTTTTCGCTCAACTTTCTACACAGTATTTACAATATTTCATTTCTCATGGTATTTCAAAAACAGCCCTAAAACTGTATCTTAAAGGTTACGGTGTAATGGGAGAGCAGGGAAAATGGAGTAATGCGTGTGAATGATATTGATGTGTGTGCAGGAGGTTAATTAAAAGCTCCAGTCATTCATCACGGACCGAGGGCAGGCAGACTGACTAACCGGCCTCAAATCAATCACACACTCTGGGCTCGCCGTACTGCTGATTCTCACACACTCTTGTAGCTGGCTGTGTCTTGACGGGTTTGCTAGACTTTAACTCTTGTCCTTTATTTGTTATTTTTTTTATCTTTGTCGGAGCGTGTTAAGATACGTTTGAGACTGTCTTGGTCTGGTCTTGCCTGAAACCTTCATAATGTTCATCTCACACTGAGTGGACTGTTTCAGCTTTAAGGCGCTTGTCGCTTGTGTATCAGTGTATGGCGTTTACAACTAATGCTTCTCCTGCTTTACTGAGGCTAGCATGTGTTTGAGCCACTCACAATGACTTTGGCATATCTCAATTTACACTTGTGTTGAGCTGTCAGGGAGTGTGAGGATGTGTTTGTGTACTTAGAGCTAAGTCTTTAGGTCGTGGAGTCTTGTTGCATTTCAGATTTGACTGGAGTGTTCATCTGTTTTACCTGACTCTGAATGTTCTGCTCCTGTACATCAGTTTCTCATTCGGTCTGATGAGAGTAGATCAGTAGCCTATAGACCAGAACTGATTTCCCTTTGAATACTTATGTTATTATTATTATTATTATTAATATTAGTAGAAGTAATAAAACATGCTGAAAAATTGTATATTCCAGGCTTTTATTTGTTTACATCTAGTTAATATTAATAATTTTATTTACAGTAATAATTAGTTAAAAACAAACAAACAACAAAATAAATAAATTACATCAAAATATTATTGATAAAATAAATATTTGTAAAAAAAGTGTGTTCACACTATTGAATAATTTATTTGCATGAATGCTCATTTGTAATAATAAAAATAATAATAATAGTAATAATAATAATAATATACATGCTCTAAAAGTTGTGTATTCTAGCTATTTATTTAGTTACAGATATTTACTATGTATAAATAAATGACATGTATCATAATATTATTAATGATAAATATGAATATTTGTTAAAAATGTTTATTCCCATCATTTAATTATTTTTCTGCAATTGATGCTAATTTATGATAATAATAATAATAATAATATAAAATATGTAAAAAATGCTTTTGATGCAAAATGCTCGTCACATGTGTTATAAAATGCTGTATGATTAGGTGAAAATCATAGTAATACATTTCTCCATCTCTGATCATTCAACAGTATCGAATGGCTATATCATTTCCAGATCTATGTCAGAATGGTCTAATTCAGCTTGGAGAACAATTGTAAGTCTGTATCCAGTAAATGTCTAAGAGTTTTACAGTCCTTTGATCATTTTGTTCTTAGCAGCAGATTTTTTATCCTTAAACGGCTGCACGCTATCTGTGCCCCATATTTATGTTGAAAGATGTGCTGCGTGCCGGTCTAGATAATTTTTCGATGGTATGTGTTGAACAAAAGACTTCAGTAGTGTGCAGAAGTTGGTTTGCATGTATTTGGCCCGAAGCGGTAGCGCTTCGACAGTGTATGTGTGTGTATGTGAGTGGGTAGCCATGGTAATGGTACGCTGGGAAAAATCTCAGACATTTGGAGGGATTAGAACGTCTGTGTGCTTCATCTGGAGTAATTAAACACTCCATAGCACCACAAATCAGCCCTCTTCAGGGCCAGCGAGTTTGCGTGTGCGTAAAAGATAACACATGTAAGATGAGAGCCCTGTTTCGTCACTCTCTTCCTGCTCTTTGTTGGGTTTAGATGGGGATTGTTCTTTTAAACTGATTACAGTGAGGCCTCCTTAAAATCTCACTTAATGCTAATTAAATAGGTTAATCAAGATTAATTAACAGCCATTCTTGCTTCTCAGCAGTACTGCTGTCTGCTCTCTATAGAAGCCGAGACGTGAAAAGCGGTGTGATTTGATTACCGTACTCCCCCCTCATCCAATCGCCATTAACCCCCAGCAGGCTCACTGCCCCATTGGTCGGGCCGCTTGCACAAGCTGATGAATATTCAGCGGGAGCTGATGGATGAAAATAATGGTCTTGGAGCTGGCAGGAGCGATGGCATCTGAAACCCAGGCCCAGCAGGAGCTAACACCGCACAGCCGGCCTGGACCAGAGAGGCCATCTCATCTCATCCAGTCAATTTAGCCGTGATCTTCCTCCCACAGGCCTCCCGTCATACTGCGGGGTTCACCTCGACCGCAAATTCATAGATTCCTAAAAAGCAATCGGCTGTGAAGCATCGAGGGTGTAAAACGCTGTTGAAGAGATCCTGACCCCCTGTGTGGTCCGTAGCTTTTAATTTATAGTCGTTTAGGGCGCTTGTGGATGGGTATTGACTCTGCTCCCTGCTCTCTTTTCCCCCGATGTTGTTGTTATTGTTCTGAGGCTTTAATTTATCACCAGCTCAAGCGAAACAGACTTGAGCGATTTGGGAGGGACTCGTGAGCGTGACTTTACTCTGGGCTTGAACTCTGATAATGGAGCCGGTATGATATGGTCACGGTCTAGCAGTGAGGGGAATGAATGGAGGAGACCCCCTCCCGTTCCTCCTCCTCTCCTCTCCTGGGCTTGAGACTTGAGGAAATGGAGCCATCTTAAATGAAGTGTTGTGTCAATAATAGTGTGTTATTAAATCTTTTTGCGATCGCTGACAGGAGTCGGGTTGTAATGATGTGCGCAAATGTGTCAAATGATGCATCAATGAAAACCAGATGAACGCAGTAACTGGATAGTTGGTGTGATGGCCTAGCAGTTCACCATCAGTGCATTAGAATATACTCTGTCATAATGGACATCTTTCAGAGTTATTAAAGAATTACTCCATCCTAAAGTGTAAATGTTGTCATTTAAAGGTCCAATATACTGTAATGCATTGATAGAATATTTTAAATTGTTCTCTGATATCTAAATAGAAGGTATGTGGTTTAAAATTCTCGAGCAAATGTGCATTTACAACCAAAGTATTTCTCCCTAGAATAAAATGGTCTGTTATTGGCTTAGTCATGAATAATAATGTTGAGCTCTGTTCTGATTGGCTGTTTCAGAGTGCAGCTCACACAGCAGGAGAGTGGGGAGGAAGATATACAATTAATTACTTACTCTTGCATATATATCATTGAGTAATTACACTGTAAATAAAATGTGGACATCAGAAAGCTGCTATTTATATGCTGGCCGCAGAAATGGCTTTCAAACGCACAATCGCTTTTTATTTTCACTTTCGAGTTTCAAAATCGCATGCACTCTGTTTATTCTTTGAAGCATTGGTACTACACATTTTACAAAATCAGATACTTGTCAGTGGTGCTCAGGATGTGTAAATCGTTTGACGTCATCCTCAGTCATCTCTCCTTACTCTGTTTATGTGGTAAGTGAAATCTTATGTACTGTAATGTAACAGGCTACTGCTAGCAAGCTGTCCTGGCTGTTTATTAGGGGTGTAACGATACGTCGTTTCGTATTGAACGAGGCTTTCAGTTCGGTACGCATACGAACCGAACGATTCAGAAAAAAAAAGAAAGAAAGAGAATTAACTGTGTAAAATATAATGTTTTCAGTGCTACGCTCAACAAGGCAGCGCAAATGACGGGACAGGGAACCCGCGTCTGCTCCTCCCACCCCCAAACAGACGAGAACCAGAAACACACACATTACAAACTAATCATTTTGATGTTTTGAGCAACTGTAATGAATATGTAACACATTTTTGGACATATTCTGAAATGTACAAATCGACTTATTGACAGCCTTTAAAGTGTAAAAATTAATTCATAGATTTGTAACATACATCACTACATGTAGTACACTAAATTTGGTAACACTTTAGTATAGGAACCAATTCCCACTCTTAACTGGTTGTTTATTAGCATGCTTATTAATAGCATATTGGCTGTGTATTAGTATTTGTATAGCACTTATTCTGCATTACCATATTCTACATCACTAAAACACACAATACCTAAAATTGAATAAAATATCTATGCAAGCGTAAAAAATGTGTGCATGGGTTCAAACATGTATATGTTTTTAACCTACTGCATGAACTTAAGTTAAATCTGCTGTGCACTAATTGGGATGCAAACACCTAAATCTGCTTTTGTTGCTTTGATTTGTAAGTATCCTTGGTTAAAATATCTGCTAAACAGATAAATGTAAAAGTCATTTAGAACAGATAGCTCTGAAAAGGCATGAATGATCCTCAAAAAATGGCTTGCTTTGTCCCTGCCATGTGTGAGCATTGTAAAAGTAGCTCCTCATTGGCCACTGGTATTGATTACTATACCCTAGGCTAGCCATCATGCCTGATGGTTCATATCGAACAAGCGACGTTACAAGACTGCCAGAGCACTCCGCACAGCTGTCACCTGTTTGCTTCCACTCTCACTAGCAGTCACAGCCAGCCCACACAAACATGCCATCCAGCACCCGCAACAGAACCGATCCAGATGCCTCCAACATGTGCCATCTCAGCGCTGCAATCCAATCCATTAAAAGCCCTCCATTAATCTCCATTTGTTAACCCGAGTTTGCTACCTGGAGCCAAGCGAGGAGGTCCATAATACTTCCCTGCCCTGATTCCATTGGGCTTTATTTGTTTCTCCTCCTCTGTAAAAAGACTACAGGATTTGGATGCTTGTCCAGCAGAGGCATTGTTTGATTTTGTGGCTTTTGGAGGAATCCCCATAAAGCCTTAGAGAGAGCTAAGATGATCGATGGACTAAGTCTAAGGATTCTGCTCAAACTCAGCGGTCTGCGCAGGATGGGTTTACTGGATGTAATGTACTATATCTGTGCTGGCAAGCGAGGCAGAGAGATGCTGTGCTATGCTCAAATACGACACAGGTGTGAAGTATTGCAGTCTCGCTGTGGATCAGTGAATTATCAGCACAGGGGCTTGACTGTACAGGACAGAGCATACCCTAGCGAGCATAAAGGGGCAGATGTGTCCCTATACTCACAGCGCTGGATGCAGAGCTGCTCTGATTTAGTCAAATGTGTCCAGGCACCAAACCTAACAAGAAGTGAAAAAAAAAGTTGCATTGAGTAAATGGGTGTAATTTTATTTAAGCTTTTATATTACAATGATTAGAGTTGAGAGAGATATTTCATAGGGTTGCAAATATCCTTAGTTTTTCAATTAAATACATTTTTTATGATAAATAACTAACTTTTTGAATCTTAGATTATATAAGTACTAGGGGGGTAACGATATGTCGTATCGCATTGAACCGTTCGGTACGAGGCTTTCGGTTCGGTACGCATACGAACCGAACGATTCAGAAAAAAAAAAGAAAAAGAATAAACTGTAAAATATAATGTTTTTAGTGCTACGCTCAACAAGGCAGCGCAAATGACGGGACAGGGAACCCGCGTCTGTTCCTCCCACCCCCAAACCGACGAGAACCAGAAACACACACATTACAAACTATCACCCGCGGCATTCAGGTAACGTTTCAACCCAACATCCAGCTG
>JAUCMU010000151.1:4875280-4897287 GCA_032275025.1 Enteromius treurensis
CTAAGCTACACACCTTCTATGTACATATCAGAGAACAATTTAAAATATTCTCTCAATGCATTCTATGGCACCTTTAAGTCTCATTTCATGAAGACTGTAACTGATTTTGTGTCTGAATACTATATACAGGAAAAAAGGCAATATTTTTGCAGTTGAATGCAATTAATTGTTATTATATATATATGTTTGCATAAGCACAATTATTTACTACGTTTTATTGATCTTGATGAGATACAGTGTGAGTTTTACCCCATGAAAAATCTAGCCAATCAAACCTGAAGCTATTTACGTGTAGACATCTTAAAGGTGCAATATCAAAAGAAGTCTGTTTAATTCTAATGTTAAAGAAATGGAGGAAAATTATGTAAAACTAAGTGAAAGACACATGACCACAATTACATCTGGAGGTCTTGGGACAAAATAATGTACAGTAAAGTGTTTTAAGTTTAAGTGTTCAAACCTAAAACAAACCATAGAGCTACAATATAAATCGTTTCCCTTTCAGATTCAGTTTAATTCCTTATAGTTGTATTTGCATACTGAGTTGGAATATGCAAAGTGTTTTTAGATTTACAAATAATTTATTAAATGCCCCACTTCACCTTTAAAGTTGACCTAAGCTTCTTAATAAAGGTGTTTTATAGGTGCCAGTCAGGCTTTGAATATGATTTTATTTATAGTGGTTACTGTAAATAGTTGTTCTCATTCTGTTTTATTGTCAGTCTTCTTGTGACTCATTTGTTCAGGGTGTCAGTGCTTTGTATTGAAGAGCTTTGATTAGACTGAGCTTACAGCAGACATATACACACCGTCTGACAGAGACGAGCCCCACTGGAAGGCCCTTTCGACCGCCAGTGGAGATCCTTACAGTTCTGTCTCTGTCTGTTTCTTTTTTCCTTCCCTCTCTTACTCTCGGTGTGTGATGATGAGAAAAATTCAGGATGACGGTTTCATAAATCCATAGCCATGGTTCAGTTCCTTTTCACTGTCTTTTTGGGTGATTGCCATCTGAATTAAATTCCTGCTTGAGGAAGAACTTTATTCTTATTACAGGAGAATGAAAAGAAAGGAAATAATCTTATAATACAGGAAGTCATATAGGAACAAAAGAGTATAGAGCACGGGTTCATGCCAAGAGTCTGCTGGTGGATGTTGTAATTACACCATCCTATTCTTCAAACAATATATTTCTGCTTTGACGGTCCTTCTGAAATATGGTGTAATCTGATGAAATGTGTTCTTTTAAAGTTGTATTACGTTATATTATATTATTGTCAATGACTATATTCACAGCATAACACAGACCATTGACAGGCTATAATGTTATAATGTTTTAAATGCAGTTATATTATTATAATATAATTAGTATAGTGCGTTTTTATGTTTTGAATGAAATAAGTCTCTCACCAAGGCTGCATTTATTTGTTTACCAAAAAGAAATTGAGAAATATTATTACAGTTTGAAATAATTAAGTAATAATTTTCTGCTGCTTATATTTTTTAAATATAATTTATTCCTGTGAATGCAATGCTGAATTTTTAGTATCCCTACTATATATTATTATCAGTGTTAAAACATTACTATTCATTATTATCAGTATATTATCAGTTTTTCTGCTGAATATTACCATTTTGTTCTTTGATAAACGGGAAGGGCAGCATTTATGTGTTTTATTTATTTATTTATTTTTTGTTAGTTTAATTTAATAATCAATAACCTTACAGTCTGAAGACTGCAGTATTGTACTGTGTACAAATACTAAATGTTTGGATTTTATTTATTTATTCGTTTATTTATAAGAAGCAGAAGAATATTTAATATTGTCTATTGTATTATCAGTTTGTCCCTAATATAAATCATTACATTGATCATGCATCAGAGCACAGTCCAGCAGTTAACACAATGTCCTCTCGTTCAGTTTACACAGCTCTTTATTAAACCTGTTTATCTGTATTCATGCACATGAGCTGTTATATTAAGCTCTTTCTACTGGATTATGAAGTCATGCTCCTCGGTTGGGCTGGTTGTTAGACGTAATTGACTGAATGGAGAGGAGCAGCACACGGGCCGTCTCTCTGAACAGCTGGAGGTCTTCAGGAGAACTATGTGTTCTTATATTCGCACTGAAAGCAAGGCCCAGGGGCGGCCTTGGGGCTTTCATCCCGCCAGATCCTGTGCTTTAGTAATCAGCAGAGAGTGAGTAAGGGCTTGTGTGACTGTTCAGGTTTGAATGAAGACCCATAGATGAGTTAGGCTGGACACACTGCTGACCCCCTGCCATTCTAAAGATTTTTCCTTATTGGTGGTGTGTGCAAAACTATTATAATACAGAATTAAACTTTGGTGCGTAGCCTAAACCATATGTGCTACACCAAACAGGTGTCATATAAATATAGATGTATGTAGCAGTTTAACTCAAGTTTATTTGGTCATGACCATATGAAAATAAATTATTTTCAAAAATATTCAATACAAATTGAATAATATTTCAAACATGATTATATATATATATATATATATATATTTCTATATTTTAATTATTTATTTAAAAAAATTGACCGTATAAACTGATATAATGCTGTATTTTATTATGAAAATGTGACCCATTTGGAATATATTTTTTGTTTCTTTTCAAAGCTAAATAACAGAAAAAAATTACATTGCAATCATTGATGTATAAGTGATAACACATACTGAATATACTGGCTGTTATTCATGCATTTTATATGTATATCGAACTATTAGTCATAGCTAGAAGAAAAATTATTAAAAAATAATATATAAATATATAAAATTTACTATTATACTATTAAAATTTAAAACATGTAAGAAATGTTTGTCATCACTACTTAAAATTTGAATAGTAGCAGTATGTACATTATGCTGAACAATAATGATTTATTTCTGCCGCAGTGTCTTAAATTTAAACTTTTATTTTGACTGGTTGCCGTGAATACCTTTACAGTTCTGACTATGGTTTTTCTCAAATCAAAAGGTGAAACCATGTGTCTGTGCCATTCATTCATTCATACAGAGATGATGGTGTAATTTGAGTTACTGTAATGCTCATCAGATCATGTAAATCAGTGGGAAATTAATAGAAACTGTGATTCTGTGTAAAGAAATATCTATTATCTAGTATCTACTATTTTTCTTAATATGAATTAAAAACTCAAAAGATTTTCGGAGGAATGCATGTCATCCAGAAAGTTTGAAAACTCCCTATCTGGCAACCACTCAGAACCTCTTGGCAACAACAGCAAAAAAACCAAAACTGAATGTATAATGCAAATGTTGGGTATTTTTATCTTGAATATACAGTTGCAATATCACCGGTGAGTCATCTGGGGTCTTGTGTGCTGAGAGCTGTTGCCCACATGCACGGTTAAAGGCATTTTAAACTATTGATGGGAGGCAACAGGTCTGAAAATGTATGCGGCGCGCTTGAGGGAGGCAGCAGACTGGAATTTACAAAGCGTCATGTCAGAGCCTCTGACACCCAGACAGCCGCTGTTTGCTGTGCCGAAAAAGAACAAAATATTCCCTTAAACCTTCTTGAAATGCTGTCAGCCTTTTTCCCTGCCTCACTCTCACAGGGTGCTTGACGTGCCCCTACTCCACTGAAGTGTGAATAAGTGAGATGTAAACTGTGTTTAACTCGGGGTTCAGTGTCAGCTTCAGCTTTTGAGCCGGAGGAATGTAACTGATAAGACAAACACTCTTGTCCAGTCATGAACACTGGGCTAAAAAGGAGACAATTATGAATGACGTCACAACACATTTGATGTCCATAATGTGATGTTTTGCTGGGAGACAGAATATATTAAGTGAGGAGTAGAGGAGTTCGTTTCAACTAAACAGAGATTGTAGCCAATTAGACCATTAGTTCTCATCAGTTTGTAGCCAGCGCCACTAAACAGACCGATAAACAAACACAGACAGGAAGTTAGGTCAAGATGAAAGTGTTTATAGTCATACTTGGCTTTATGACTCTTGCCCCAAAAGACTGTTAAAGTTGCTGCTTATTATTAGTTACAGTAGTGAGGTAGTTGATAGGTTCAGGTTATGGGTAGAATTAGGGATGCAGAATATGTGCTTTATATGCACTAATAAACAGCCAATACACTAAAAACGTACATGCATGCAAGCAACCATATTTTCCATATGCTAAATTGCTAGCTTAAGTATATAGTGTAATGGTGTTTTATGTTTGATTTTGTTTTGTGTGTTGGTATTTCAGGTACCCCTCTGCTGGTGCGAAGCAGTAGTGATTCTGCTCTTGGACCTCCTCAGATGGAAGACGGCAGAGCCATGGTAAAACAGCAGACACACTCATGCTCTTATATCTCAAAGCTCTTTTGAATGGCTGACCTCGGGTCATCACATAAGAATATACCATCCAAAAACTATTATTATACATCACTCGTATGTCTAATGTTCAGTCAATGTACAATATGCTCCTATAAATACTGCAACTGCTGAAAATGTCTAGCACAAACATGACATACAAGTGGTGTCCAGCTCATATACTGTAGCAGTTAAAAGCGACACATTGCTTCCTATTGATCTCATAAGATATGACTACATTAATGACACGGATCTTGCTGGAAGTTGTTTTTTCAGCATTGCATTGATTATTAATTTGGACAATGCCTTTATCAGTGAGATTTTGGTAAAAAATGTGTAATACATGTGTGCACATTAAACCAGCATAAGGTTGAGCTACAGTGTAATTTAAGTGTGTTTATCTACTTTTTCCAAACCACAACTGCTGTTTGGTGCGGCTTTCAAACACGTTTCCAGACACGCATCACCTTTAAAATAGTATTCAGCCGAAAACATACTTAAACCGAAAGGTTCTCGGCGCATTGTAGCTTGTTCTTAATGAGAGAGGCTTTTTTGTAGTTGTTTTGCAGAAGGTCTTTGTCTCAAGGTTTCCATTAATGCTTCCAGACTGAAACCGGCAGCGAGACATTGATTCACTATTTTATGTTCTTTCACAAGCGTCCCTTTTCTTTTGTTGCATTTTCATTCATTTGCTCATTTCCCCCCCTTCTCCTTCAATAAAATGCTCATCTTGAATAGCCCCGATGTTCTGATGAAATGGCATACGAGCAGAGCTGTATCGCTGCAGTGTGTTGAATGCATTTATGGAGCTTTGTGGAGTTAGTGAAGTATAGCCGTTTGTTTCTCTCTTACGTGCTCTCTCTCCCCCCTGGTCTGCTTAATGGACTGTCTCGCTCTCCCCCCGCCTGCTTAATGGACTGGCTCAGAATAGATGGAGTTTTTTATGATTACCACTCTGCTCATTCAGAGCCTTTTGTTAGAGCATCGTGGATGGCTTTAATGCACTTCACCTCTCTTTCTTTCACTCTTCTCTGTCTGTCCTCATTCTGGCTACGAATTTCATTTTTTCGTGGCTTTTTATTTTGCTTAACTCTGTTCCCGCTTTTCTTGCAGTGCACCTCACCACAGGCTTATAACCAGTTATATGTGTTTTTTGTGTATGTTTTTGAAAAGAAAGTCCTGCTGTTTGGCTTTGCTTTGTCTTCTAGTGCACTTTTGTCAGACCTACTCGCACTAAGTAAGGGAACAAAGTTACACAAAACACACAGTTATAGTTCATACTATTTATTTAACTAAATTAACAAAATTTGCCATTTATGTCTTTTTTAATTACTTTTTTTTATTTAAGGTTTATTAAGGTTCTTTTAAATTCACAGTATACCATTTTAAGTTCATTTCAGGTAAGGATAATAACTTTGCAATAAGGTTGGGTTTCATTTGAATTGTATCACTTGAAATGAAAATGAAGTGAAAATGGCCTTGTCCCAACTTTTTTGGGATTTGTTGAAACACCAAGTGTTTAAATGGGCCTACTGTTTTTGTAATTAATTTTATTAATCTTAATTAGAATTTTAAAAATTTTGTAAATATAAAAATTGTTTTTTTTTTTTTTTTTTTTTTTTTTTACTTTTACATACTATCTTTTTACTAGGTTTACCAACATGGTAGTGTTCTTTGGTAGTTCTACTAGAGATATTTCTACAATAGTAAGTGTAGTTTAACTTAATAAAAAAAGAACTGCGCAGAAAACGTAAAAATCTTACTTATAAAACTAAACAAATTCACAAAGTCTGGCTGAAGGAGCATAACATATTTAACATCTTGCCATGCAGAACTTTCACACTGCAAATAGGCCTTAACATGTAGAAGTGTCTGGGTGACTGATACAAGTGGCTTGCAGCATGCTGGAATTTAATTATCATTTTCTCTGAGTGGTTTTAGACCCCGTGAGTGATTTATTGAGGGTTGTGTGTTCTCTATGCCTGTTATAAGCTAAGATCAGAAAAGAGTCATTCCTCCAGTATCAGGTGGCATGGAGGGGCTTTTGGATAATTTATGTGTCGGATGAGAAAGGTTTCTTTTGTCTACACACACTCGGACAGACAGGAAACCTGCGGCACGACACAAACTTCAACACAACCTGACATTATAAAGCCTCCGTACCAAGATGGATGAGTTTATCCCTTTCCTCCGGGGTCGGAAGACCCCAGGGGTCTTACACCCCCAGCTGTCCCTGAAGGGTTAAGGGAACTCCCTCTCTTTCCGGGTGACAGGAATGTGAAGCGGACAGCGGAACCTCAAGAGTATAATGTGCTCACGCTCACACACCTTTATCAGTGTTCCGGAACGCTCCACAAACATTCTCAGACAGAGACTTGTGCAACCCGATACCTGCGCTTCTCCTCTGCCTCCGTCCACAAGACCTTTGCCTTCTTCCCTTTGTTGGTTTGGCCTTCTTCCTTAGATATTCATTACACATTAAAGCATTTTTCTTGGTTGCCCTCACACCTGCGGCCGTCCCTGTTTCCTCTTCTTTTATGCTGCCCGTGCTTCCTTCGTCTCTCCCTTCATCGCCTGTATATCATTTAGCAGTCGGCTGGCTGACTTCTGTGTTTTCGTTGTATTTAAGAAGCTTTATTTCCTGCAGGGCTTACAGCACCTGTGGCACATCAGAGATGGAGGTTCTTTGCTCTCTTTCTGTCAAACAAACACACAAACTCGCAGACGTATCCGTTTCTCAGATACACACACATAGATAATAGGTTGTGCAGTGGAATATGGAAAACGTATTTGGGCCAGATGGTGGGTTGCTGCCTTTACAGTTTCGCCGTGTTTGCACTTGTTCTGATGTGGTGAGAGGGTGGTTTTTGCATTGCTAGGCTTTTGACTAATAACATAAAGGTCCACATTCCAGCCAAAATTTTCTAGGCAAAATCGGCCAATTTAGACAGGAAGAAAAAAGTTTTTTAAATAAAACATTTTTAAATATTCAAATTGAAAACAGTTGGGTAACATCAGTTTAAAATAATTTTTCATACTGTAGATTGTTCATACAGTAAATGCATTCTCATGTAAATTGTTTAGGAAGACTGGCTTAACAAGTGTTCTGTACTTCTGAGAGCTCATGCTTCATGTTGTTTCAAATTGCGGTTTGGTCCCTGTGGTTAGAGCACTTTTAACCAGTTTAATAACTTGAAAGTATTATCTTGCAAGAAAAAGCCGCTTGAATCCAATATAGAGGAAATTCTTGCCTTGTTTGCTTGCTTTTTAAGTGACACACAAAACATTGAACATCCCATTGACACTGTTGACCAACCTTTGCAAATCAGCTACTTTGGAATGGGCTGTTTCAGTCCGCTCTTAGGGCTTTTGCATGCAGTGTGATCATGTCGTCTAAGGCTTTATTGAAGAATATTCAGTCCAGAATAGAGCTGTGCTCCTTCCTGCGCTTGTAGCACGTGGGAAACAAACCATCTGGATTCATTTCGCACATTATTATCTAAATCCACTTTAAAAATCATTCTTTTCAATTTGAAATCAGAACTCTAGAGGATGGAGGCAGCAGATAATATTTGTAACCTTGGAAACGGTCACTTGCGGATACATTTCTACCGGTATTAGTCATGAGAGACTGAGATTCCTCAGGGATGTATTTGTCCTGTGTGTCCTAGTCTATTTTTATGCCCCCTAACCGTCCCATAAGAACCAATTAGTTATGTGGATTTGTTTTTTCTTTGCCGGTTGTTATGTTGGTGGTCCGAGTGTGAACCCAGGGACCTCACCCTGCAGTCCCACTGGCCAGCACAGTGTTTCTAAGAGGGTCAGCTGGTAGGGTCTCATCTGGGAGCAGTGTGTTCACTTGTTGGTGTTTAGAAAGTGTTCAGTGACAAAGACCATACTTTAAGTTAGAAAACAGCAGCAACAGGAACATTTTTGTTTTGGTGTTTTGTTTTTGTGGGAGATATATAGATGTGACTACTCAAATTGTTTTTGTTGGTTGTTTTTTGTTTTATGTAGTTTTTTGTATTTTATTTTAATCCTTTATTCAAGCCCTCAATACACTATGCGATTTTTGCAAAAGTCAGAGCCAGTCTGAAAATTAAAGCTGACGGATTCCACAGAAGATCGGGTTGTATATGTTGGTCACAGAGCTTCAGACTTTGATTACATCTAGTCGGAGGATATCAAACATGTTTGATGTTTTTAGCCAATTTTAGAACCCATTTGTTTTCATTTGTCATGCGTCTTCTAGCAACAAGACACACGTTTTTTAGTGAGTTTGTTGTGATCGGAACAACTTGAAAGTTTGGTATTGCATTACGCCTAGTATTTCTTTGTCACTATTTACAGAGTCTGTAAGTGTATGATGCCTAGTGTTACGAAAAGTGGTTCAGATTTTAGAAGTCCTGTAGTGTATTCCAGTCTTTAGTATTGAGATATATACATATGGCAGTTGCCCATGCAAAAGTAGCACGTGCTGAGTAATTGACAGTGACAGTTACCTGTAAAACCACTAGGCTAGTTGTTCCTTTAGTGTTTTGTTGGGTTTCACGGCAGACAGACAAATAAAGCTCATAGGACTACGCTGAAAAAAAAACCTTTTTAATATCAAAACACCAAGGAATCTCACTTTACCACATAATATAAGTTTTTTTCCTCACTTGTATCCAGCAGGATTTGGAGAACAGGTTCAACTCTTACAGCACACTATTGAATATCAGTAATGCTGAGTGACCGGCGCAGTCAAACTCCTCACATCTCGACTCTGTTTTCACTGTGTTAAATTTACATGAAGAAATATAGCAGTATTAGTTTCACTTTACTCTCAGCCATGAAATTTAATGTGTGATGTCACTGCAATGGTAGTTCGGAGCCACAGGTGAGATTCTGACCTCAACTTACAAAGAAAGACAGAATGTGTAATGACGTAAATGTGGATAAAATACACATAAATCAGTGTAGAAGTGGAATGTATGACACTATCACATGTTAAGAATAATTCGAAATTGGATTAACATATAGTTACTTTATAAATACTAGAATATCATAGAGTAATGCATATTTTGGTCCAGTGAAGTTAAATTGTTTACCAATAAAAGCAAAAAAAAAATCCTTTTGTATGAAGCTTGATGAATGAATGAAATCTGGCACTAATTCTAAGCTACGTTTGGTGTAAAAGAAAAAAGCACTATAAGTCTAAATGAATGTGTCAAGTTTTGACCTAACAATCTGTACTTCTGCGGTTTGTGATTTTTGTTGACGCATTACTGCTCTCATCATGTATAAACCCATCATGCCGCTCAGTCCTGCACCAGTTTTGTGCTTGAGTGTGTGTGTTTTTGAATCATAGCATCCACCTGCCTAAAGATGAGCATGTTTCCATGTGTTTGTGAGACATCTTGTGACTTCACGGCCTGACTTGTGCCTGATTAGCGCAGCCTCGCGCTGTCTTAGACTCCTGTCTGTAGTGTGAACTCTCGCACACTCTCTACGCTCTCGCAAGCTTCTTTAAAATGACACTCAAAAGGGATACATGATCTCAAATTAAAACGGCTCTGCTTTTAATCCAACAGCCTCTCATTCACAAACCCCCAATTAACATCAATTTCTCTGTCTCGCTTTCTCCCTCTCTCCCTCTCCCTCTCTCTCTTTCAGCCCATTGGGTGTAATTAAACTGGCACTTTTCATTGATGAAGGCTTATGTACAGCTGGAGGAGATGTGTTTGTGTGTGACAGAAAGAGCGAACCTGAACAAAGAAAAGTCAGGCGAAGAAACCTAGAAAATGTGGCAGGAGAACATTTCTGGGATTTTTCGTTTGCTGTTTTTGACATTTATAAAGTTAACAAACTATGTCCATTGCCCACATGTTAAACGTGCAGCTACTTAATTTAATGCGATCTCTGCCCCCTGCTATTAATATCTGCTATTAGTAGCTCATATTCTCTTGGTCTTCAGAAATCATAGAGCTCGATATTCTGTTAGCAGTAATAGTTTAATGTTTCATTGGCAGACAGCACTGAGTTTTGTAAGTAAGCCACAATATAAGTCCTTATTTACATGGGTAAAACTTTAAAACATTTAAAATACAGTGCTATAACAACTGAATAGTGAATAATGTGCTGAAATAACAGCGCTACTGCTCCGTAAATCCACTCCTCCGTCTGTGTATCTGTCCACTAATAGTTGACAATGTAGATTTAATGCATGAATGTTTAAATCAGCTGTTGTCCATCCCAATGAAAGCTTTTATACGTATTGTCATGTTAGTTCATTTTTCTATTCAGTTGATATGGATGTGCATTAATGTAATTCAGCAATACGCTTCTGAGGCAGATTTCTCTCAAAGGCTTAATGAACTAAATGAAATTGTATTGTATTGCAATTGTATTCATTCTCATTAGACAAAACCTATGAATAAATTTGACTTCTGCTTTGTTAATAGAAGTTAGAGAAGAAATCATTGCCACGAAAAGCAAGTCTATAAATATATATCAGTGCTATATATATATATATATATATATATATATTAATGGCTTATATATTAATCTGTTGTGTTTGTTTATCGGTCTGGTTAGTGTCACTGGCTACAAACGCAGCTGATAATGAGTAATGAAGCTGGACTCAGGTTATTATGGTGTGGTATCTGTTTCCCATACATTTATTTATTTGTGGCTACCTGCCACGATATCAAAACTGACCGATTTTCCAGAAGCATTCCTCGAATAAACATGAGAACGTAATGCATATTTAAAATTAAAAATATATCACTGTTTTTTCTGAAGGAAAATGTCATGTTCGTTTCATCCTGCGTGTAAGGCAGCGTTTGTGAGCTCAGAGCTGCTTTGTCTACAGACGTTAACACCGAAATCTTTTGTTTCTCCTGCTTAAAGCACCTCCTGCTGGCAGAGAATGAGTTTGCACTTTTAATAAATCCGTCTGATTTACGCAGCAAACATATTTTGCTTGTTATCAAGAAAATAAACTACTCTAGAATGATTTAGCTGTTGTTTTATAGAAATAGAAAATCATAAACCAGCAAAGGGCCAGCTTAAACCAGCATCAAAACTTAACCAGCATATGCAGTTTTTTTCAGCAGGGTTAAAATAAGCGGCACATGGATTTCCGCAGGTATTTTAGTTCTGCTGAGCTAAATAAGACAAGTTAGGGTGAAGAAGGGATGGCCAACGAAAAGCAGACTGCCACAAAGAGTGGAATTTTCTCATCCGTGACTTCAGTTGAAATTTCAGATTCAGAATCTGACACAGACTGGCTCATGTTCTACGTGGTTCTTACAAGTGCATAGAAATTTCTGTTCAGTTAGAACCAAATTTTTGAGTTGATGATTGCAATTTGACTATTTTGTACAGTTACACATTTTTTTGATTGATATTTTCTTTCCTTTACAATATTTTACATTAAAAATAATCTCTTTTTTTCAGACTACTTAAATTTATTTTGGGCTACTAAAAAACTGAAGAGTGCTATTTTGGGATTTTGACATTTTGCGAGCCTGTCACGTACATATATAATTTAAACAAAATGTGTTATTTCAGATGCAATTAATCATTTGACAGCTCTCTCTCTCTCTCTCTCTCTCTCTCTCTATATATATATACTTATAATATTATTTTATTTTTATATTCATTAGATCGACTGACTATGTTTTGAAATTTAATTGTAATTTCAAAGGTGTTTTTCTTTGTTTTCTGGCACACAAACCTAAAAGGCTCTTGACTAGGTTTGAGAACAGCTTCTTTGTTTCTCTTTGACCTACCATTCTTCTTCATGGTCTTTCACCCATCTCCACCTCTCTCTTTCTTCTTCTCTACCGAACCTGTCTGCTCTGCGTGTTCTTCCTCCTGGCTGCAGGAACATGCGGCGTGTCCGTAATAAGTGAGTGTGCCTGAGAAATGACAGGGTTAGAGCTCACTAATGCACTCAGAGTTGCACCCCTCTATACTGAAAACCACCAGAGAGGGAGGGAGATGGACAGAGAAAGAGAGGGTCCACACTACTCTATACCTGATTGAGGTAATAGGCCTTTGTAATTGTTCAGATTGTCACTTGCCCTTTTCGGCAGAAGTAAGTGGTTGGAAAAGGGAGAGAAACGGCCCTTGGGTTTGCCCTCGCCTCCCACTGAGGAGCACTGGCAGATATTTTAAACTTTTCAGAAAAATACTCTTCCCTCTCCAAAAACAAAAGAAGTTCTAACCCATTTGAAAGGATCTTAAAAGCCAAATTGGTGGGTGTCAGTGATCCAGAATTTCCCGCAGACACTATTTGAGCTTTCACAGGCCATTATTTGAAGTGATTTTGAGATGTAATTAGTTTGGACGCAACGATTCTTTCGGATAATTATTGCCGTTTAATTCCAGCATTTAGGTGGTCATCTTTAACTAATGGAAGTTTAATCACCACTAAATATCCAGTACATTACCCAGCTTCAATCCCACTGTTTTTTGTTTTGTTTCTTTCATTCAAACTAACCAGTAAGGGAGATATTGCTAATCACTTCTACTGTCAGCATTTGTTTTTAAAACGTTCCTCATTATCAGCTATTTTCAAAACCAAGTCTATCTTTTCACATCTCCTGTAAGTTTTCTGGTCTCATGATCTGTCACATGCATGTTTATTTGTCTGTCCCTGCCATCATTAGAACAGTCATCCTCCGGGAGGATCTCAGAGACTGCTAATTGCTCTGGGAGTATTTTTTCGTATCTTGAACCCTGTGGGTTTAATAGTCACCAAGAAGTGATACTTTAAATGTATCACTTGTTGGAGCTGTGACACCTCTCTTCCTGTGGGGGGTATGTGTGTTTGGTGGTAAATAACACCACGCTTCCTGTGAGGAATTGTATGAGGTTGTATATTGTTGACAGAGGTTCTTACAGTCTTTGCTCGTGGGTCATCTGCTGTGTCGATGAGACCAGACAAATCTTGTAAACTTTGATCGTTGACTCTCCTTTGTCCTACTGGATAAGGTCTTAAGTTTCTGTACACTTAAATTTGTCATTATTTACCCACCATTACCCCTAATCATTTAGTCATTGTCTCACTGATTCCCTGTATTCGTTTCCTTCTGTTAAGCTTACGCAACATGAAACTGCACCTCCAAACTCTAAAAGTACTCAAAGTGGTGTGACATCAAATAATGGCTTAATGTGGGGAACAGAGCAAAATTGTTATGCGTCAGTAATGTGGTACTTCGAAGGATCTCTTATCAGTAACTCTACCTCTTGTTAATAAAAGCCCAACCAAGTTTTCTTCATTTAAAAAAAAAAAATTAAACCACTTTCACCATGTATGAGCTTGTAGAGCTCTGCATGGGCCTCAAATTTAGGCCATAGCCCGGCCCTCGTCTGAAATATGACGTCAAAATTGGCCCGAAGCCCGGCCCCAGGGGCGTAAAAAAGTCGGGGCCCGTCGGGACTAAATGCAGGGCTCTATGAACCTTTTCTATTATACCATTCCAGACTCTGTCTACGAAGCGAAGGATGGATGAATGAATGGAGAATTACTGCAATGGTGTACATTAGAAACTGTTGCGCTCGTTGTCTGATAACCATCATCAGCTTGAATGCGTAATGGGAGCAGATGTCTTCATTTAGAAAACAGGTGTGCGTGGTGTTTGACTTAAAAACGCTGAAACAAACACCTATATATAGACAAGCAAAATCTTATAACCCTCTCAGCATGTGTTGCGTATCCCATCATACCCTCCAGTGTGTTTGCTTCCCCTCTTGGCTCTGTCAAGGCTGTCGACTTCTCTTTGTTCGGCACTGTTCCATTACTGCCAGCTCCATCCGTGTCATTCATTAGATGAGGGTCAGCGAGAAGAGATCAGGCACTACGAGCAAATAAAACCGGTGACATGCTCATCAGATCATCAGTCAGCCGCTGGATTAATGCTGTTCTTTAATTAGCAACAGCATCAAACCGTGACTCAAACGGCACAAACTAATCATTAAAAATGAGAGCAGAATGAATCACAGGCGCACTATGGTTGAAATGTTTTTATTTATTTATTTTTTTCAGTGGGCGTTTATGTAGTTTATGCGTGCCTATTAAAAAGATGTTTTGCGTGTATTAACAAGGGAACAAGCCATCAGTTGTCACCGTTCGGTTAATTGTTTGCGGTGCCTTGTCTATGAAGGTAGGCGTTCTGACATAACTGCACATGCTGGTAATGTCAGCTTTCAGAAGGATGATAGGATGAAGAGTTAACGCTCGTAGTCTTTTCTGGGTCGACGCTTTTACCATGCAAACATTTAATTAGTCCCTTAACCTCTGTTTTCAAAGCTAGCATTAGCTACAAAGTCCACATTGTCAAGGGAATGAGACATTCAAGCCTACATCCAGACTTCTTCATGTAAATACTAAGCTGTCTGCAGATTTACAGCTGGTGCATAAACATCTAGATGTTTTAGCGGTCTTAAATCTTGCACTTTTACCTTAAGTGCACTTGTAATGTTGATGAAAATCAGTTTGAGAAGACCATCGTCCTCCCTCTTGTTGTCTCTTATGATAAAGGATCTTAGTATAGGCTGAATTAGGATTAAACTATATGTAAGTGGTCTCTGTTATAATTTGACTAACTTGACTGCATTGGAAATACTTATGAGTGCGGTTTTGAACAAGTTGTAGTTATTTACTGGTTTTTAATTAAGAGTTCTGCATAATTCAACAAAGAAGTTGCCCATCATTTAGTTCTTCTCAAGTTGTCCAAATGTGCATGAATTTTTTTTTTTTCTATTTTAAAGAAAAATTAATTTATCCAATTTTTTTCTCTCTTTTATTTACTATTTAATGTCGTCTGGTGGAAAACATGCAAACCCTGAAAAATACGGTAACAATATCTTTTGTTTTACAGTTTTATCTGCGTTAAATTTACAGTTAAATACCGTAATTTCTAATAATAAACAATAAAAACTGATATAATGTTTATATACCAACCTATTAAAGTATTGAAATCTATTTTGTACTTTTGAAGTACACTGTTAACTACCAAATGCAGGTGCAAGTCATGATGTGCAAGTCACATGATGAACCAAGGCCCATCACAAGTAGCTTTTAAATAGTAACATATATAGAAGGTTCTCAGCGTCATTCACACAAACACTATTTAATGTCGTCTGGTGGAAGTAAATGGCCATCAGAATTCTTGGGTAATTTTTGATTTGTTCTGTGCAGAGTAAATTGCGCGTAAACGACTATAGAATATTCATTTTTGGGTGAACTATAATATGCATAGCCTACATAAACATTTACTCGTATAATTCCTTGACATGCAAGCATTTCGGATTTGCCAGGTACAGTTATGTAGCTAATATATCAGTTTATAGGCTATTTCACATCTGTGGGTATCACCAGCTACCTTTATAATAAATGGTTAAATGGTTAATGGTAAATTCCTGTAAAATTCCCTGCATTGCATTTTAAATTCGGTTTACACTTGATGTTTTTTATTTGAAATAACTGTTTCTTTTTATTTTTCTCTTATCGGTTATGTTTTTTAGGGTTGTATGTTAAATGCAATGTTGTTAAGTTAGTGTTTATTGCATATTTTAGCTAAATGAGTCTCGCCATGATGGTGTTTAGTGTTTGTGTGAATGACATCACCACCTGTGTTTGCTGCTTATCAGTGTATTTCAAAGAAACAAACAGATTTGAGTAGTTTAATAGGTTGGTATATTAACATTATATCAGTTAATAAAATGACAGTATTTAACTATAAGTTTAACTTAAAACCGTAAAACCTGAAAACATTTCTGGCAATCACTGCTTCCAGCTGCTTGGATGTTTGTACAGTGTACTGTATCGTAATATCATGAGTATATACCATGAGAATGATATAGAGAATAGCTAGATAGTGAGTTTGATGATTTACAGTAGCTGTAGTCTAGTTCTTCATTTGGAAACGACTTATCTTTGAAAACACTCTTTTAGGTTATGCCATAGGTTATGAAAAAAAAAAAAAAAAAATTCAGTAAAATTTACGGTAAATAAACGGCAGCTGTGGTTGCCAGAATAAAACCCTGAAAAATACGGTAACAATATCTTTTGTTTTACAGTTTTATCTGCGTTAAATTTACAGTTAAATACCGTAATTTCTAATAATAAACAATAAAAACTGATATAATGTTTATATACCAACCTATTAAAGTATTGAAATCTATTTTGTACTTTTGAAGTACACTGTTAACTACCAAATGCAGGTGCAAGTCATGATGTGCAAGTCACATGATGAACCAAGGCCAAAGCTTTTAAATAGTAACATATATAGAAGGTTCTCAGCGTCATTCACACAAACACTAAACACCATCATGTTGTATCAGTGTGCAATAAACATTCATTTAACAACATTACATATAACATACAACCCTAATAAACATAACTGATACAAAAAAACAATATTTCCAAGAAAAAACATCAACAATTCAAACAAAATTTAAAATGCAATGCAGGGAATTCTGGGACTGTCAGTTTACGGTGTTTCCCTGTAAATTTAACAGGAATTTACCATTCACAATTTTTTTTATCACTTTCATTTTTTTACAGTACCTATTGAGGTTCCTGGTTATGTGCAAGAAAATTGAGCTTTATTGGTTCAGCCATGTGGTATATTAAACATCCTGATCCTTTCTTCTCAAAGCTCCTGACCTCGTTCCTTAAATCACACTTTTTAAAGGACCGCTTTGAGAGGAAGGGGTTTGATTGGCAGGTGCTAATGGGGTCAGAGGTTACGGGCAAGTACATTAGGGCTTTCTGCTCATGCTGACCCCTGCCACACTTTCTGTCAGAGCTGAAGGGCAGCATGATGCTTTTCTGCTGCTCGATACGTTTGAGTGACCGGCCCTTCCCCACGGATGTCACCCCCAGCTCCCCAGCCCAAAACCACATACTATACATTACTACTGTGGTCACCTTTCGGTTGATTACAGCAATGTTTGCACACAGTTTCTTACATTCTTCTCATTAATGACCATGCCGGTTTGCACAAAAACCAGCTAAGCTTTGAACAACATCCGCTAAATGATGTCTTCGGTACAAACATAGCCACCCAAGTAAGGCCTGACATGCCACATACAATTAATTATTGCATTTCATTGGACACACACACACGTTGATATGCCTTGTGCAAGTCATTATCCTGTTACAAACCGCATTTACACACATACATGGTACATATTTGTAATTACCGTCAAGCGTAATGCAACTCACACACACACACACACACACACACACACACTCATACGCTAGTAAAAGCAGCTAAATGACTAATGATCATTCTCAAATCCTGACATGAGATAAATTTGGTGTTTTTCTTGAGAGGAATTCATCAGTTCTGGCACATCCGCTCTAATGGTCTTTTAATGCTCAAATCAGCAGCCATTTCTGTCAGAGGAAATTCCTCCCTTGAGCCTTTGCAACTGGTTGGCAAGTAAAATAACGTCCTATTATGTGGCTCTTTTTCGCAGAGAGACATAAAGGAGACTCGTTTTCCTCGTCGTTAGCTAGCATTTGCATTTATTGCCTGTTTATTTTACCATTAAATGTATTTTCTTTATGTTCTTTTTCTTTAAGTGCTTTTCTAGGGGTGTACATCAAGTATGCATTCTTGCATCCCATCTGTGCCATTTTAAATGGTGGTTTGTGATCATTTGCATCTAGCAAATATATTTGGTTGTATAGTCGCATGTCCCACCATAAGCACTGTAAGATGGTGTGCAAAGGGAAAATAGTTTTTGTTTTTACTTAGAAAAAACCCAACTATACTTATTTCTATTATTATTGCTATTATATATGCATTCAAATGTGCATTTATTGGGCCTGTATGTTCATTTCCCCCTTTTTCTCACTGTTTCTGTGTATCTGTATTATTTTTGTAGGGAATACACGTACAGACTGACTTGGACTTTGCAGCCGAGGTGACCGGCAACAATAAATCTGGCCCTTTCAGTGTCAAGTAAGAAGACTCTGTGTGTGTGTGTGTGTGCCACATTTTTGTCTGGAACAAATAAATAAAAAATAATAGTCTAAAAATGTAATTCATTAAACTGACAATTAAGACATTTTTACTGTTACAAAATAGATTTCTACTTCACATAAATACTTTTTTGGTTGGAGTATCGCAGTTTCAACAAAAATATTATGCAGTACAATCATTTTCAACATTGATAATAAGACGTGTTTCTTTAAGACATGATTAATTTCTAAAGGATCAAATTCACAGGGGCTTAAGAGCAAATGGTTAAATGTTAGTGATGTTTAGCAATACTACTGTTTGTACAGTGTTTTTCAGCAAATTAATGCAAAAATATGAGCATGAAAAAATCATCAAAAATCTCACAACTTAACAGAAAACAGTATTGTGTCTGAAGTTGACTCCAAATATTAGACCACTAGTCAAAATGCTTCCGTTTTTAAATTTAATTATGTATGATTTATTTGATTATTTATGATCATGTTCTTCAGCATGTTTGAAAAATGTGGTCTTGTGCTTGAGTGGAATCAAGAACACTGTCTGTGCAGAGATGCTATTTAAATGATCCTTTCTTCATTTTACATTGTGAAATACATTTTTAAATACATTTTTACATTTTACATAACAGTATTTTTAGACCTCAATATACTGTATATGCTGTTGTTTAATGTGTTTTTTGTTTGTTTGTATTTTTCTCTTTTTCTTTCCCTCATATCATATCATTAGCTAACATCCCAATTTTCCTGCTTCTCATTGAGAAGATCAAGGCCTTGTGGCACTTGCATATAAAATGATTATTCATTAAGCAGCTTCGGAAAGCAGAGGGGAAGGGCTCACACAACACAAACAAACACATACATTAATCAAGGAGAGAGATGACTAATGAGCCAGTCTGGGATTAGAGAATCTCTCGCCAACCTCCTCTGAATCCCAGAGCGCATCTAAACATTAGAGTCTGGGCTCACTCCCGGCCTTCAATACCTCTCATCAACACTTCTGATGCACTCTCTGTTTCCACACACTCAAACACACGCATCAGACTTGACCACAGTGGTGTGAATGCCACCGAATCATGCTTTCCTTATCTTCAAGGCAATATTATCAGTTCCCAAAACAAAACATTTGGTCTTTCCGTTTTATTTTACTTATGTTCCCTTAGTGGACATTCTAAAAGCTTTTCTCCATTACAATCATTGATCACTCGCTGGCAGGTTTTTACTAAATTACATTTTTTGATTTAATTAATTCTCTCACCCGTACTTTAAATCTGTTGGACGTCATATGTTAATTTATTCCTTCTGGTAAATTTTGGAAATGCTACAATCTGTGTTATAATTGGTTCTATACATATTGGTGTTTGAATGCGATTTGTTTCGATTATTAAAGTAATGTTTACCCCAAAATTTTGCTAAAAATTTGCTCATCTTCAGGCCATTGAAGATTTCTTTCATCAGGACAGTTTTGGAGAAATTTAGCATTACTGTACAGTACATTGTTTGCTTACCAATGGATCCAAACAGCTGTTAAAAACATTACAGTTACCCACAAGTAATCCTCACATCTCCGATCCATCAATCAACGCCTTGTGAAGTGAAAAACTGCATGTTTGTAAGAAAGAAATTAATCATTAAGACGTATTAACTAATTCTGCGTTCACCCCAGACGCGAATGAAGCGTTAAGCGCAAGTTATTTAAATGTCAATGCAAAGAAGCGATTAGACATGCGGCACGATTCAAGTGCTCAAGTTGAAAAATCAGAACTTTGGCGAAAATTTAGCTGTGAAGCGAATTTAACGCGTGAATGAAGCGAGTAAATTTAAAATATTCAAGCTTCCAATTATCGAACAGCCCTATCTGTCGCTTCTCTCCAAAATACCAGCCCATACTCCATACAAATGTTTTTTCCAGTGTAAAAGTTCATCCCCTGTTGACCCCTCACACCAAAATCCACCAGCGTAGACCGATTTTGCTTGCAAATGGTGGTTGATATGTTCATATTTCTCTGCTGATTCAAGTGAGACGACAACACTTTAATTGATAGACTGGAGTAGTGTGAATTATTTAGATATTGTGATATTTTTGTCAGCTGCTTGGACTTTTGGATTATGAAGGGCCTGAAGTTTTCAGCAATTTTTGGGGTGAATTATTCCTGTAAGTTCTATGCAGATGTGTAGATCTTTTAAGGTTTTGTCTTTGTCTGCAATCTCCTGTTGGCACAGAATGGAGTCAAATATTCGCCTAAACGCATTCAGAGCACAGACGGACAGTGAGGAGGGTTGATAGGGTCACATCCTCACAGCGTGACTTCTCTACCAGCCTCTCACCATAGCAACCGGCTGTGCCATCATTGTGAGGAATGCTGTATGCTCTCTGCTCTTGGCAAATGATCCTTGAAATTGAGAGGGAAAAAATGAATTATCACTTGCACTTTGAATATAGAAATTGAAAGTCATAAGTACGGACAGCACTTTGCTAATAACATTTATAGGTTGTAGAAATGTGTAATTCCAGGAAAGTGTTCAGTGGCTTTATGGTTGACCACCTTAAAGGAATAGTTCACTTACCCTCATGTCGTTTCAAGCCCATCTGAGTTTCTTTCTTATGAGAAACACAAAATGAGAATTTATGATAAATCTGAACTCGAATGAAAGAGTTGTTATGTGACCACGTCTGCCCAGATCAAGAAAAAAAAAAATATATATATATATATATTACGGTACCATAAAATAGTCCTAAAATATTGTAATAAATGTAATAGTCTTTAATGATGGCAAATAATAAAATTCATAAAGATTCATAGCTTTTTTCACTGAATAGAAAGTTACTGGGGGAATTTTCACTCTGTGAATGGACTCTACAGGGATGTATTGTTGTGTTTGTTGTGAGAAAACGATAAAACTGTTGCTCCTCATTCATGAAGCTGAAAAATAAAGGATTTCGATGTAAATCATTGGTAGAACTATTCTCACATAAATTGTTGCTTTGAATTCAATGTGAGTTTACGTGGGAATTGTTTTAGAGTGATTTACTGCTCGTGTTTCATGATTGATGCCCTGTATGAGTTGGCTCGTTTTGTCAACTAGAAAACAGGAAGAGATGAAAAAGTGTCATTTCTAAGCACAGATGCATCCTTATGAATCACCTGATTTAATAGGGACACTGACATACGCTGGGACTACAGGTAGAAATGAGACCGGCTAAGCTAAGTTATACTTTGTGTATTGTTAACTGTATGTCTAAGCTATGCAAACACTTGCTGTTTGTGCTGTGGGGCTAAAGAATATAACCAAAAAAATGGCATTCAACACTGTTTCCAACCAGATTTTACTGTTGTAGTTCTTACATTTAGAATTGTGACTTGTTGAAATGCGGTTTATCTTATTAAAAATAAACACAAAATACAAAAACTGATATTTTTTAATTGTATGTATGTATCTTTTCATTTAGATAAACCATTTCAGAAGTAGACGCTAGAGTGATAAAACAGATCATTAAATTATAAAGGAAATCTCTCCCAAACTGTTATTTACCTGCTGTACACAAGATTGGCTGACATCTATTTGTTTTGAATTATGTGCATCAATACAACATGTATGATACTATTAAAGGTGCCATAGAATGCATTGAGAGAATATTTTAAATTGTTCTCTGATATGTACATAGAAGGTATGTAG
>JAUCMU010000151.1:4897469-4908969 GCA_032275025.1 Enteromius treurensis
TGTGGTGAGCGTAACTATTACACCTCTAGACTGTTACGTAACAGTCTGTGTTGTGTTGGAATTTGACCGTTTTTCAGGTGTCTTTTGCAAACACTTGATTTATATAAGAAGTAGGAAACAATGGTGTTTTAGACTCACAGTATGTCATGTCCATGTACTGAACTGTTATTATTCAACCATGCCAAGGTCAATTCAGTTTTCCATTCTATGGCACATTTAAAATGTTTTGGATTTTGGACCGTTATTACATTAGTATATTATTAATATATTACAGTTTAATAACTTTTCATATTTTAAAATGTGCTTTGCTGTTTTATATTTCCTTTGTATATGCGTCTCATTTGGCCTTTTTGCACCTTTGTCTGTTGTGTTTCCATGTCCCATCACTTTATCATCTCATCTGCGTCTGCTGCTTTCTCCATCCCTTTCTCCATAAGCACTTCACTTCTCCACCTTTGTTCCTCTCGCCCCCCTCTCTTCGTCTGTTTTCCCCTCTCTTCCTTCCTCTGTGCAGTCGTTGTGAGGGGCCGCAGACTCATCTGTGTGCTCTTATCTGCTGTGCCATTGTGCCGTTGACTCCCTGCTGTCAACCCCTCGGGCCTCTTTCGCACTGACACCCGTTTATCATCATCCTCTCATCACCCTCTCTGCCAATCACACACACACCCACTGATAACCATCCGCTTTATCAGAGAGACAGTGTGAAAATCTTAAACTCTAACCCCATCAGCGTTGAGCCCGATTCCTCCTGTCTAACTCCGCGTTTCCTCTTAACTGATCTCGATTCAGTCTGCGGGATAACATTTCAGACACGCTGCTTCTGGGGCTTTAATTTCAGCTAAGATAAACAGCACTATCAAAGATTTGCCTTGTATTAGTTTCTGCCACAAGATTATACCTGGGTGCTTAAGATTTTCTAATAGAAAGCATGCAATCTCTCTTGAATCAATTAAGCGAGAGCTGTTCTGAAGTGAAAGGTAATTGAAGTAATGAAAAGAGGTGGTGCTGGTAATCTGGGGCTCAGCGGTCAGTATCGTATTGGATTAGAGACGCATTGTGACGGTGTCAGAGCTGCATCTGATCGATAGGGTGGTATGATGATGGAGGCGATGGGAGGTACGCCGAGAACCTTATTCTGAGCTTAAGCGTCTGACTGGCAGCATGTCAGTGAGCAGCTTAGATACATCCTGCAGCTAAATTTGGAGGCTTTAACTTCAGAACCTGAATCTCAGATTATCTCAGATTGGGGAAGTTTAAAGTTTGCTGGCCTACAGGTTTGTATAGCATTCACAGAGGTTTGTGGAAGTTTTAGAGGTTTATGCAGCAGATCCTTTAGGATTAGGTTTTGTGAGATGGTGATTATGAATATATATGAATTCACATGATGTGATTTGTATAGAAACATACATATTTTAAATAGTAGTTTTTAATAATAGGCTAATTTTGAAAACAGTTCAGTTTTTGGGTTAGTTTCGAGTCCATTCAGCCAATCTTAGCGTAGGTCATTGTCTAGGTTCAGGGATTAATTTCCCTCAATGAAGAATATTTGAAAAAGCTGAAGAACCCTTTTCTACTGTAAAGGCCTATTGTGAATTGAAAAAGTTGCCATAAAGAACCTTTATCTTTAAGAGTGATGAGTCTTATGTGGCATTTAGAATGAAATACTAAATTACAATATCCAATTGTTTGCGTAGCTTTACTGATCACTGATGTCACATGGACCTATTTTTACAATGCCTCTACAACCTTTCTGGGCCTTGATTGTTGTAGTTCACTTGCTGCCTAGGCATGGTGACAAAGCTCTCAGATTTCATAAAAAATATCCTAATTTGTGTTCTGAAGATGAAGGTCTTACTGTTTTGGAACAGCATGAGGGTGAGTAATTAGTGAAATATTTGAGTAGCTCTCAAATCGAAGTCATATAAATACTGTGTTGCGTCAACTTTGACACTGATGACTCGTGTGTCACTTAATAGTTGTCATTTTCATTGATGTCAAAAATTGAGCATTTTGAAAGTGCTTACTGTATTTTGACTTGCTTTGGACCCTGAGATATCTCTGTCCACTTACAGTACATTGTATGGAAATAAGGCGAGTAAGAGTAATTTTTAAGTGAAAAGAATGTCATGCAAGTACTGATCTGTACTGACTTGTAAAACTGAAAACTCCCCAACTAGAACTTCCTCCATCTTTATAAAATAATCCCACCTTAAAAAGACGATTTAGACAACACAGCCCACATAATACGCTGTAAGCATTTATTCCATGGATCTCCATTGTGAGTGTGTTATCGTAAGTCAAAATTACCGCCGTAAGCAGGCACGTGGGGTGCAGTATATTCAGTAAATGCTCTAGCTGAAAATAAGTTTAGACATTTCTGTTTGAGTTGCAGTTAAGTGTTTCTCCAAAGTAACCTGCCAATTACAGTACTTGACTTTTGTATTTGCAAAGTGATGTTTAAGTAAGTTTTACCCACATCTCCATTTATTCCGATGGTAAACAGGTTTAACATTAGTCATCCTTTAATGCTGTGAGTCTGGCGTGTTAGCTGAAAGGAGACTGAGAGCGTGATTGTACATGCGGTGCTTTCTGCATCCCTGTTGAGTGACTGGATCCCTGATTGTGAGGCCGAATTAAAGTCCTTCTGAATAGGAGGATTATTTCAACCCTGTAGGGGAGCTTTACTCTGGGTTAAACACTCGCAGGTAAACACACAGCCTTGTTCACACCTCTTCACATACATTTGCCATTACTCAATCCTCTCCAACCTACATCAGACATCTCTGAATACGCAACACAATAGTCGACGCATAAAGAAACGGCAACTGTATTCAAATAGTACTTCATTCAGAGGAGAAGTATCGCATGTTTCTCCAGGAGCTCACACTGGGCCTGTACACAAGCACAAGAGAGACTGTTAATCTGAACCACAGCTCTTATTTGTGCAAAGCTGCTGAAGCTCAGCACTTTGAAGATGGAGAGTTGAAAAGACTAGAGAGCTTTGGTAATTTGCTCTCTTTTATTCCTGTCTGCCTTTTATTTCCTTTTTTTTTGTACCCTTTTTCTGTATGGAAGAGAGAGCAGGTAAATAAAGAGGACAGCTGCTCAAGTGCCCCTTTCCTGTTTCACAGCCATGCTTTCATCCACTGTCCCCGTCTTTGGACGATGTGGCAGGCTTTCTTCACCATTCATTTGTTTGCCTATTGATGCTGGGTGTTTAACCAAAGAGGAAAAGTAGGAGTGAGGTAATGAACGTAAGAAACAAGAGTTCTGAGCTCTGATCCAAAATCCTGTCTGTCCCAACAGGCTTTATTATGGCTGGGCACCTTGAAAAGATACCTTATTTGGGCCATATTGTAAAATTGTAGCCTTTGTAGAGAAGACAGTCCCTGGATGCACTGTACAGCATCGCTGGCGAGTCACCTTTGATTATGAACGTGATATTGCCTAGCTTGTCTTGTGTATAGCTTGCTTATTACATCCTGTAGAGTTTAACTCCAACCCTAATAAAGCACACCTGAACAAGCTAATCAAGGTCTTCAGAATGACTAGGGCTACAAGCAGGACTCCAAGACCGCTGCTCTAACCTTTTGAAACCTCATACAATATCTAGCATGTAGTGCATGGAATGAGTGCAAAGTGTATAGTACTTCATTTAGGACACAGTCTTTTGAAACTGAGAGTGAAATAGGGAGCGAAAGATAGAAGGGTGCTGGGAAGTTGTTCCCCCCCCCCCTCCCCTTGTTTAAGCCTGACTAATTATTTCGGGGCTCTCTAGCCCCCTCCTCAAGGAGCTGAGTCTCTTTGAAATTTCTTATTTGAGCCGGCCTTGATTAACAAAACTTCTGGTGAGAACTGCACTTCACAGGATTTACTCATGCTTACCACAGTCGCCCACCCCTCGTCTTTGTTGTTGTTGTTGTTTGCGGTTTCCATCTCATGGTGATTGTGTTTAAACCCCATCTCTCTCTCTCTCTCTCTCACTCGCTCTCAGACAGAGTTATCTGTGCTAAGGTAGCTTATCAGTGTTGAGTCCTCTGAGCTCTAGGCAGACGGCTCTCTCCTGCATTAGCATCTCAACAGTCTCAACTCTTTCTCCAAATAGACTCTCACACACAGTCAGACACAATCTGCACTACATACCTCAGGAAAAATGAGAGAATTAAAGTCAAACAGGAGCTTGGAGAAGAGTGTATTTATGTTTGCTTGTGTGTGTGTGTGTGTGTGTGTGGTTAGCCTGCTGGAGTCATTAAGACCTCACACACGGGTAAGTTATTGGACTAGATGCCTGTTTGGGAGTGTAGGAGCTTAAGGCCTCAAGAAAACAGAGACTCTCCACACATTCTTTAAATTGTAGTGTTTTATTTTGCCGTCTCATGCTTACTCTCACCTGACTGGAAATCCCTGCAGAGACCAAAGAGACCTTCAAAAGCCTTTAGAAAACATGAACACTGGCATTACAGCAATGCAACTGATCATTAAGTGGTTAATATAGATCTTAGTATGCTTAGAGAAAGGATTTTTTTGTTTTTCATTCTTTTGATGTTATTTAAAATACTGTACACCTGGCTATATATTTATATTGATATATTATATTTATATTTCCAATAAAGGACCGAACATTTCAACCAAACAGCCGCCACACAATTAATTTGATATGAATGTCTTTAATTAAATGGTAAAGTCAATAGCCCACTCAGTTTCACACAGCAGTACCAGTAAATTGCGGTAACATTACTGGAATGGCAGTAAAGCCGTTTGTATTAGTACAAAATGTTTCTTTATTCCAATAAATGTTGTACTTTTAAACTTTCAGTTAACTTTTTTTTTGCTTCATGGTCTCTACAACAATATATGAGTGGCACAGCTGTTTTAAATGTTTAACTGTCTTTAATGTTTCCTGAACACCAAGTCAGCCTATCAAAATAATTTCTGAAGGATCATGTGATGCTGAAGACTGGTGTAATGATGCTATGCCATCATAGGAATAAATTACACTTAGATAGAAAACAGTTATTTTAAATTGAAATAATATTTGAAAATGTATTGAGATAATATTCTCTGTGTTTGCTTGTATTTGTTCCTCGTGATCTGTTTCTCAGGAATAATGACATGTACTTCGTTAAAAGAATAGCACTGTGGCACCAGCGCTTCTCATTTGATATTTTCCCTTCTTCGCGTTCTAGTTTTCTTGACTATTCAAAGTGAAATGAATCCCCTCTGAGAGTGTATCCTTGAATTCGAGAACTTGTTATATTTGAAGTTATTTCAGGGCTGATCATCATCAATGAGCTACAGTACGTCTCAGGACTAGCTCAGGGATGAGGCTCTTCAGGGCTTAGTTGTGAAGTGCATCATACTTCATAAACCATTTTTCTTGTTGATTCAGTGCAAACTGACTCTCGCTCATTCTCTGTTAAGTGCTACTAATTTCTGATCAAGAAAATTAACAGCGAAAATAAATAAATAACAGCAGTAGAGACAGTTATGGTTACACTTTTATTTCCAGACGACATGCGAGTATAAACTAGTGGCTCCCACATAAACTAAAGTGCTCTGTAACACATTCACTTCATTCCAGAATTTATTTGGTTCGTTTTTGCCAGTCTCAGTAGTAGTCCGGTGTCTGTCTTATGCATTTAATGAAATGAAATTAAGATATACTGTAGGATTTGGATTTGAAAGGATTTATTTTAAATAGATTATTGCTTTCATTCAGCAAGGTTACATTTATGACTTTTCCCCCCCAAATAAACACGGTTAAACTTTCTATTTCCAAAGACTGATTAGATTAAAGATTAAGATTTAAACAATTTATACTAAGCAACACTATCAACACTGATATTAAAAGAAATATTTATAGCAGTAATTAACTCATTAAGTATCATTTATGAGCAATTATGTGACACTGAAGACTGGAGTAATCATCACAGCCATAATAAAATATATTTTAAAATATATTCAAATCAAAAACATTTAAGAAATAATATTTTGTTTAAATAATAGTGATTAAAAAAAAACAAAAAAAAAACAATTCTACCAACTCCAAATTTAAATATATAACTATATTTTAATTACTTAAATTGTAATAATAACTGTCAATATACATTTTTTTTTAGTCATCATCAACAAAATTATCATCAAATAATTTATAATTTACTAAAAACACTATAAATACTAAAAAACTTACTGAACCCAATTTTATTTAAGGATTGTGATTTTAATTGACTATTTATTATTTACAGACATTTATTTTTAATCCTCAAACACTTATCCATACAATGACAGTTCATAGCGTAGAAAAAAAAATCTATTTTCTATGCATCCCAACGGAGAAAGCTTTTTTTTTTGAACAGATGCTGTAGTTACAGCATTTACCAGCAGGGGCTAATGGGAACTAACCAGCCGAACATAAAATACTGCACTGACCAATCAGCTTCCAAAATGCCCCGTTTCATAAAATGCTTTCTAACAGTTCGGTGTGTCATGTTTGCTTAATTTCAAATCCGTTGCCGGTCGGTCTTTGCCTGTCTTTCTCTCTCTTCAGCTCCTGCAGCGGCTCACTGTACTCACTCATGTATGACTCTGCAAATATTCCTCCATGAAGAGCTATTAGTTGTGGATTAAAGGCGGATGATCGCCGCTGCAGTGCAATGGCCCGTTCTGTCCACGGTTATCCACTTACACTCCTGCTATATCATCACACCACATGCCAAGAACATTAACTGCTGAAAAAGGGGAAAACAGGAGAAAAAAAAAGAGAGGAGCATTTGAAAATTAGTCAGAAAGGCAAACATCATGGAAACTATTTCAGCAGGGAATGTAGGAAAACAGGATCATGTGCTAGAGAGCTGACTAATACAGACATGTACGGCGGCTCTGCACCCGCTCGTGTGGGAGATCTGAGGGCCAGGAGACAGTGAGTTTACACGGATTTATGTTGTGCAGTCTGACTTCTTAATATTGTGACTGATGGGTTTTGTTCTTGTGTGTGTGTGCAGCAGCAGCCTCACAAAGACGGTGGAGATTTCTGGAGAACAAGGGCCTCTAGGAATACACGTGGTGCCGTACTGTTCCTCTCTGAGCGGAAGGTTAGTGCAGTGTTTTTCTCTCTCTCTCTCTCTCTCTCTCTCTCTCTCTCTCTCTCTCTCTCTCTCTCTCTCCTCATTCGCAAACGCACACTTTCCCATGATGCATGTCTTACCTAAAGCATGGTGACATGTGCCTGAGAAATCTAAAGCTCCACCGCACACATTCAGAGCTTTGTTTGTGTCTGCATGTTTTTTTGGTGTGGGGGATTATGGGAATGTTTTGTGCTGCTCTCCTGCTTTTGAAGTCGAGAATCAGAAGTGGGTGTTTGTAGCTTTTACTTCATGTCTTTTTAGCTTCTGGGCTATCTGTATACTAGAGTATACTACGTAAGGCTGACAAAATAATTTTAGTAGAATTTAAAATATTAATGATTTAATTTTTTTTTTCCAATCAAATTCTCTCTTAAGTGATCATGTCCATGTCCTTATACCCTATATATCTTGTGCAAATTTGCAATTTGCTAATCTTGATTAATGCCTATAATATTATTGTAATAAATGTGCAGACCTTGTATATTTTTTTACCTTTACTTTTCATTTTTCTAGACAGTTTTCTAGATTTTTTTGAATAGAGAATGCGTTATGAATTTTAACTATTATTAATTATTCCTAGCAAATGGGACACATTTTTTAAAGATTTTATTTTCTCAATTCGAACAGATTTTGTAAAAGAGTTGGGGGAAAGGGAAAAAAAGGAAAAATAAATAAACAAACAAACAAGTAAATATATTTTTAATTTATATTTTAATTTATATTTTAATTTTATTTATATTTATATGAAGAGTTCATTAGCAAAAATAGACTTGTGGCTTATTTTGGGTTATTTTGACTAGGTTTAAAAAAAACAAACAGCTAACTAAAACAATAAAACGCAATACAAATCTAATAATATATCTAATAAAAAATATAATTTTTTATTTTTTAAAGTTATCAGTATATAAGAATAAGTTATCCGTTTTTGCAAATAAATGTTATATATAGTTTATTTGTGGTTGTTTGCATTTTATTTACGCCTTTATTTTTAGTTATTAGTTTAATTTAAATAAATAACAAAGATGTTTCAGTACAATTGTGTTGGTTTTAATGTATTTAATTTATGCATTTGTTTATTTGTAGCCTTTCACATCATCTTTTTAAATGATTCTTTTACATTTCTCAGACCGGAGCAGATTTAGTGAGTAAACCAAAAGTACAACAACAGCAAAAATCAACATTTAATCTAAAGACTGGAAAAAGTGTCTATTTTTTAAAACAACATGCACTGATGACTGATGCATGAAGATTTTAAATGCGTACTGTAAGACTTTGTATGTAAAGGATATGTTTTTTTTGCTTGGCTAAGCGCTGTATACCTGCATAGTTCTCACTGTTATTCATCAGGGCTGAGTTGCTGAACACTGAATAGATGGAAGTCATATGTTGATGTGGTCATAGTTGTGCACAGGACTTTTAATCCTTGAATGCTTCAGCGGTGAGGAACAGGTAGAGCAAGTGAAGAGTGTGTGTTCCTGTGGGAGAGAGCTGCTGCATTTTATTTGCTGCAGCTGCTGTTTGGAGCGGGTCAGCAGTATATTAAACCCACAGCTCTGTTTGATGGGTGTGGGGTCAGCATCGAGTGCTGCTAGCTCAGGGAAAGTCATCATGACATTTTGTTGGGTAAATGAGAGGGGTTAAATGTTAAGTGGCTCAGCGGTAAAGAGGGAGTTTGTGGTAGACCGTTTCTGAAAATAAATTAGATTTATTTACTTTGCATATCAAACTCACACTTTTTCCATTGTTCATTCCACTGTAGTTATTGATGTATTAGTATTAATCCACATTAGTTATTTATTTGTAAGGCCTCTCATGCTCAGGGCTGCATTGATTTAATCACAAACACAGTGAAAACAGTGATATGTCATTACAATTTAAAGTAAATGATTTATTTTTGAATGTATTCCAAACTATTATAATAATATTTTTTATTATAATATAATTTATTTCTGTGATGCAATGCTATAAATTCAGCAGCATCATGACTCCAGTCTTCAGTCTGACATGATCCTTCAGAAATCATTGTAATATACTGATTTAGTGTTCAAGAAGCACTAATCATTTGTGTTGCTTGATATTTTTGGAAAACCGTGATACGTTTTTTTATTTTATTTTTTTTTCAGTTTTTTCAGACTTGAGTTCAAATAAACAATATTTATATGAAATAGAATATTTTATAACATCATAAATGCATTTACTGTGATTCTGGTCAATTTGATGTATCCTTGCTAAATACAATTAACTTTTACAATATACTTTTTTTTTTTCTCCAGTTTGACTAATTAATAAATAATAATGTACAGTACTGCAACATTAACCAGCAAATGTTTGTCATTATATCCCTAACTTAGCATTGGTGCTTGTTTCAGCGTTTGGATTTTTTGTGCATGAACAAGCTAAAGCTGTCCTGATTGGATGTCTTTGATTCGGTCTGCAGAAGAGGTCACACAATCTTCAAAGTGCAGTTTTTCAGTAACTTGGGCTAACTTTCACCTGGCATGAACTTCTGTGGAATGGCTCAGTTAATGACCAGATGTTTTTATGGTCAAACGCTCTTACTGTCTGACATGCACTAAGTAATTCTTTCTCTTTCTGACTGAAACGGAGTCATCAGAGAGAGTCACGAGAGACTGAGACAGCACAGGAGTCTTAATAAAGACAGATACCTCCCTGTAGGATTGAGTCTTTTTCTCTGGCTCTCTCCAGTATCTCTCCATCATCCCCCTTACTCACATCTCCCACAGGCCGTAACCTCCATCTGTTTCCTTTAGACATGCCGTGGCCCCCTCTCTTTGCGTGTCAAAGGTCACCCCATCTTAAGCCTGCAGTAATATTCTCCAACATTGAGGCCAGTGATAACGTAAACAGGCCTGTTAGCAAATGCAGAGTGACTTCATGTGGACGGGAAGCCTTTAGCACATCTAATGGAGGGGTGAAGAGATCCTTCCTGAGCATTAGCAGGTCACACTCTCACGTCTTATACCAACACAAGGCTAATTCACTCCAGAACCAGCGCCATACAAATTCCAAAGCGCTAATCTGACCTCTGGTGTGTTTTTAGAGAGTTTAGGCACACTTGTTTTTGTTATTGATCATTTTATTTTGTCTGCAGGTGATAATAGGAGACTTTATTAGTTTATATTAGGGCTTAACTTTACTAGGTGACTAGTTGAGAATTCTGAATTATAAGTTGCAGTGCTGACATATTCTTGGAGAAAGGCTGTGTCTTTAGACAACGTTTCTTTGAGGACAGGATTTTATTTCAATATTAAACACGTGAAGCGTTTTTTGATAGAACATAACAACACGTAATGTACCAGCTAATATTTGATCAATTTGTAAAAGGTGGAATCCGCTGGTAATGTATTAATGTGGAAACTGATGTTAAATTATTGAATGTGTTTTTTTTTCTTTTCTTTTTTTATGTTAATGTTAAGGCTGATGATACACAGGGCAATTTAAAAAAAAAATGTTGCCGGACACAGGGTACACGACTGATTCAAAATACCCAAATACAAATTAATTACCCTTTCTAAATGGGAAACTGACCAAGCAAAATTGCTCAAAACAGTTGCCTGTGTATCATCGGCCTTAGACACTTCAAGGTGGGTCTAAAAATGGCAATTCTATTCAAAAGTTTGGAGTCATTATTATTCATTCATTCATTCATATTTTAGCATTTGATGCATTAAATTAATCAAATTGAAAGTAAATACTCAATGTAGTGTTACAAAATACTCAGTTTCAAATAAATGCTTTTTGATATATTTTTTTTTCATGAAAGAATCCTGGGACAATTTATCCGCAAAAATATTAAGCAGTTTTTTAACTGTTTTAAGTAGATTAAGTTTTCAACACTGATAATTAGGGATGCACCAAAATGAAATTCTTGACCGAAGCCGAATAATAATGAAATGCTTGGCCGAATACCGAACACGGTGTTTCGCATTTGTTTTCCATTTATTTTGCCAATTATTTCATCGTTACAATAATTAAATAGTAAAAATTTGCTTTTTACTATTTTATGTTGCTTTTCAGAGAAATAAATCAAATACAATTTCAAAATATTTATTTAACACTGAACATTTTTTTTACATTCCAGCAGATATTATAAAAACAAAGCAGTTAAAATAACTTAAAATAAATAAATTTGTAAAATAAAAAAATATTTTTATTTGGCCATCTTTAAAGCCCCCCTTCTTGAATAGCCTATGTTTGGCCTATAACTGACTGCTGAAAGAATGTAACTCTGTATGTCTACAACAAGAAATTGGAGGATCTCATCGAACATGTCAGACAGCGGCTCATCTGTAGTACGAGCCCGTTTACTCTCTGCGCTGTTTTCATCTCCTGCCGCTGTGCATCACCTGACCGTC
>JAUCMU010000151.1:4909069-4919633 GCA_032275025.1 Enteromius treurensis
TATTCGAAAAGAACGAACCTGCAAATGTCTCAACTGACCAATCAGAATCAAGCATTCCAGAGAGCCGTGTAATAATTAATAGTAAAGGTTCCGCTTATCCGGGTTTTTCTGTTAC
The DNA here is from genome assembly GCA_032275025.1 of Enteromius treurensis. Taxonomy (NCBI): domain Eukaryota; kingdom Metazoa; phylum Chordata; class Actinopteri; order Cypriniformes; family Cyprinidae; genus Enteromius; species Enteromius treurensis. The sequence continues at coordinate 4,909,185 of JAUCMU010000151.1, forward strand.
ACAGAATGGGACTGTTGCACTTGCGCAAAACTTAAACAAAGTTACACTAGCGGTATGCTGACTTAAATGACACGGACCACCGAGACAACTACATGCAATATTAACTGTGACAGAGGGGATAATTAAACTATTTTAATGCATGACGTGAACCACCTGGCGTAAAGCTATGAAAGCTCATTAGCTCAGCATTGTGCCCGCTTCAGATAAGAAAGAGAGGAAATTGCGGTAAGATCACATTTACTTAAAACTGTTGTCTTCTTGAATTAAGTATTCGATCAATCGAGAGCGAGAGAGTTGCGTGTGAATGACTCTCTACCACCGTCTGTGTGTCTCTCCTGTTTTATTAATAAAAGTCGCAGGGCAGCGTTCAAGTTTAAGTTCTCCTGAATGTTTGTATACATGTGCAGCGCTGTCTTCAATCTCACAAACCAAAATGATAGATATCATCTTCTCAGGCCACATGTAAAATCATATAAACTATTATCAACATTATTAAAATGAATAACCTACGCAGGCCTATGGATGACAGTTGATTATAATAATATTTTAGTTAATTTACATAATTTGTAACAGTTTTTCCTGTAGGTTAAATAAAGGTAATATACTGTAGTTGTATGTTAATAATACTTCATAAACTATGTTATTTACTATCCCTGTATTAATCATAAGTAAAAGCCATGGTGAACCATTTTCTGTTCTGTAGCTGTGGCCATGTTTTTAGTGATGTGTAGAATCATAAACAGGCCGGTTATTGAAGCTCCTGCTGTGAGCTGGTTGTCAACAGCTGAAGATGAATATACGTAGCCTCTTTCATACACTTACCGAAAGCTCAACCTTTATCCCTCCAGTCAAATATCACCTCCGAGGAAGCCATTTCAGTCCTGTGTGTCTCCCCAAACGTCCTGCAAAGGCATCTTCCATAATTTGTCCAAGCTTCTACAGCACCGTGGTCCACTGTAATGCATGAATGTGTAATTCAGAGTGAATGAGCTTGTGTGCAGCGCCTGCGGGGGAAGACTGAGGGATTAATACTCATGCCCCTGCTTTATGAGTTTCTCCAGCCTGATAGTCTTTATCACTGCCAGCCATAGCGCTTCTGTCTTGAGTTTTGTCAAGCAACTGTGTTATGTGGGTTTTGTCATGGTGCTTGGGAGGGCCAAAAGCATAAATAAATTAGCATAAAGCATCAGTGACGAAGTGATAAGGTTTTATATATTTAATAAATTAATACAATTTGTGAAGAAAAAAAAGAAAAATTTAAATAAATCATACATTATACAAGATAAAAGTGTAATAGATCCTGGACTAAAACAAACTGAATGCATACAGGAGACTTTTCCTCGTTTCACAAGTTCTTTACATTACCTTGGTGTGCAGATTATCGATGTTACTTGAATAAGTGGCTTTTTGTAATTATTATGTAATTACTATGTAATTACTGTGTAATTATTGTGTTTTTCATGTGCTGTTGTCCTATTGTAATACAATAGCGTAGCCTGTCATGGCCAGTTGCTGGCTGGTGCTGTGCTCTATTTTGTTGGTAATTTATGGTTTGCTCTCTCTCAGGGCTCTGGGTCTGCATATTCGAGGCGTGGAAGAAAACAGTCGCTCCAAAAGGGAAGGCATCTTTCAGGACGACGAGTGTATCGTTAAAATTAATGAGACTGAATTAATGGACAAATCCTTTTCACAGTGAGTCTATTTCTTTTCACCTACTAGTCTGCTCTCTGTCTCTTTACCTCCTGATATCCTTTTCTTCCTGTCGTGATATTTAGTTTTAGCCCTATCGTTTCATGTCATGCTTGTAAAAACAAGCACGGTGTCCATTGTTGTATTCTATTTATGGCCATCAACTCTGGACTGGTCTCAGAAGCTGAAAAACACTCAAGCCACAGGGACAGAGCCCATCCAGCAGTCACGGTCATTTACTGGGCTGTGTTTGGTGTGTGTAGCAGATCCTCGTCTCTTACACTGCATTAGTGCAGTGTGTCATGCTGATTAAAGATCAGCTACCCGACCCAAAGCTGCCAAACCATTAGAGTTTGGGACAGTTTTTATCATACTATATCAGATTTGCATAAGTAACAATCATAGCATGAAGAGAAATCAAATTGACAAGATTTATTCTTTATAATATAGGACACTAAAGTTCATTGAAATATGTAATTAGGAACCCGAAAGGTTCAAGGACTCTACAGTTGCTCCTCATAGGATTACTTTAGATTCTGGTTAATACAAGTTTGGTCGGAAGTCCTTGCCATACCTGTTGAAACATTACCTGGTTGTTCCATTTCCTGGTTGTGATCATGCACTTTATGCATATATTATATATACAGTACATATCTCCTGTAAGGAGAATTACTTCCATCCAGTAGAAGGTCACATTAATCTTATTATGCTCAAAATGGATGGACGGTTTTTAAATTAAATCAGTCAAGCAAAAATGAAGGAGGTGGATTGCTTTGTCATTTGTAAGGCGAAGGACTCATTAGTCATAACCCCAATTATGCTGTCAGAATAAATGTCAGAGTGAGTTTTATCTAAACCAAGACTATTCAATATATTACAATTTCCACCTTTTTTAGATTCCAGGTTCATTTGTTTTATCAAACAACTTGCAAATAACTATAAAAAATTGATTCTCTCTTAATTGCTTTTTCTGTTTCCTGCGTTCCTTATCTCTTCCTTCCTATGTCTTTCACCAGAGCACAGGAAGTATTCCGACAAGCCATGCGTTCATCTATCGTTCGTTTAGAAGTTGTTCCAGTTTTTAATAAAGAGCGCTTTGAGAAGAGTGTAATCAGCCACCTCTTCAACTCCGAAAACCCTGGCCCATCCACACGGATCAAAGACCCTCCACCCCTGAAGGTGAAGCCCATCGTGAGGCCAGCGGAGTCCTCCTCAGGATGGCAAGCAGAGTTTCAGGAGTCCAACAGCAGTTTAGAGGGTTGCTCTCTGGCCTCCCCACTACCCCTCAGTCTCTCACCCACCCCCAGAAGCAGATGTGCTCACAGCCCCCTCCTGAATAACAGTCTGGGGCCATCACCTCTACAAAACGACAACAAAAAGGGTGGAAAGAAGCTCAGAATCGACCTTAAGAAAGGTAAAACTGGAATAGATACAGCGTTCTTAATAAAGAATAAATAACAGTAATGACAAAACAACAACAAAAGTTGAAAAGAGTCAGAAAACAATGAAACAATAATCCTCTAACAGCAATCTCATTATCATTTCATGCCGCAATGCATGATGGGAACGCTCAAACCCTTAACATTTCAGCATAGTATAATTGTTTAACTTGAAATTCTTTGTTCAGCCAACAGTTTGATTAGTTAGAACAACATTTGGGGGGATTTTGATGGTCTTCCTTGTTTTTTTATGTAGTTTTTATTAAATGGGACTATTTCTTTTTTCGTAGCATTTTATTTATGATTTTTTTGTCTTCTAAATATTACATGTAGGATGTTATTTTATTGTATCTAAAATCAGATTTGAATTTTTATACCCCTTGGGTGGCCTCGGAACCCAAAACATTTATGCTGGCATAGTAGAGGCCGGCGTAGTAAATAGTTTTTGAGGGTGCTGATACCGACATATCGGCCAGTGTTCTTTATGTGTGTGTTAAAATATAGTACCAGTCGAAAGCATAAATAAACAGAATATATATATATATATATATATACATGAACACATGTACACAAATTCAGTGTTATACTGTAAAGTAAATTCCATTTTTGGATTTTACTGGATTCTGCTGTTCTGTATTTTTGCATTGTGTAAATTTTAGGGCTCTTCTAATGTTGCAAACAAGTATGATAAGCTCATTGTGAGAGTAAAAAAAGGGGATCTTGTTTATAACAGTGAGTCTCACCATATCTGCAGCATATACACCAAAGCAGATATATCTGTGATAGGCTTATATTGGCCAATAAAACTGATAAATGATAAATCGGTCAGGCGTAGTATATTAAAACTCTCCTTCACTCTAACATTGGTCAACTTTGTAGTCTGTGGTTTTGGCAGTCTAACTGAATGAATGAAGCTATAATTTCAGGTTACAAAGTCTATTAAGTTCTTATTGATTCTGCCATTAATGATGATATAAATTCATAGCTGGAACAAAAAAGTGCTGACCGTAAAAAGATTGTGCTAAATGACGAGCATAAAATGTCGTCTGAATGCTCCAGCTGTGCTCATTTTTTCCACAGACTGGCTTTAGTATTGGTAATTTGTATTGTCCTCTGTAGTCTGATGCAGGGCATGTTCAAGAACATCCGCTGACCCTCAGGCAGTCTAGTCTTTAGTTGGTTCTCCCCCTCGCTCTGTCCATCATTTTATCCGTGAGCTCTGTGACAGGACTGGAAATATCCACCCTAAAAACGTGCCTTGTGTCACACGGAGGGCAATAGCCTGTCCTCTAATCTACCTATCAGTCACCGTGACAGCATCACGACTGCCGTGAGAAGCAATATATGCACAGGTCAAGGCGGCAGAGCGGTTTAAATGGACCACCACCTGTGCTAGACAGCAGTCTCCTCTTTTAATATCCTCCTTTTATCTGGGCTGAAAGAGTCAAATGCTTATTTTTTTAAGCATTTCATTTTCATCTAAAAAGTGTAAATGTCAGCTTCCTGAGGTCGTCCTGATACATCTAATGGTATTTCCGTTGTGGTTCAGGCTCGTTTTGATTCTTAGCATTATCTCTCCCTCTCACTTTCTCTGTTTACTTTAACAAACTGTCTCTGATTCTGTCTTTCATATTCATGCACTCTGTATCTCTTTTTGTCTCTCCCTTTCACTCTGACTCTTTGAAATGAGCTCATATGTGAAATTAAACTTCAGTTTCTAAAGCCATGCGGCTCTAATCTCAGTCTCGCTCGAGGATGGCCTTTATCAACCCAACTGTCCCTGACAGGCCTCAGACAGGCCCACCCCTATGTACAGTATAGAGCATATGAAGAATACATATTGATATATATACAGACTACTAATATTGGAATATTTAAGCCAATTGCTCTCTAATATATGTTCATTTATTTAAGCAACTTTAATACATTTTATTTGCTCTGGTTTAATAAACCTACTGTAGCATTTAAGAGCCGGTAAGAAGTCTAATGCACAGTAAGGATTTATTTATTTTGTTAAAACAGATGGAAAATGTGATTGCAATTTAAATAACTGTTATCTATTTTAAACTGTTTTGAAATGTCATATTTTGTTGTGATGGCAAAGCTGCATTTTCAGCAGCCTTTATACTGCTCCAGAGTCACATGATCCTTTAGAAACCTTTCTAATATGCTAATATGCTGCTTAGGAAACATTTCTTAGTCCTTTTAATGTTTAACTGTGATACAATTTCTTTTGTAACAGTACATTTTACTGCCACTTTTAATCAGTTAAGTCAATCCTTGCTGAATAAAACAATCTGCCATCTGATGTTTTATTTATTTATTGAACTGGATTTTTTTTTTTTTTTCTAAATGATGGCCTCTTTTACAGACAAATCGCTGATATTTGACAGTGTGCTGACTGGGAAAATAATAGACGTCACACATGAATTACTGCAGTATTGCTGATAAATTAGGTTTAGGTTGTCCATCAATTACTTACATTTTTCACAAATATCCTCATAGGTCCTGAAGGTCTGGGCTTCACTGTTGTGACCAGAGATTCTTCTGTGCATGGGCCTGGTCCCATCCTCGTCAAAAACATCCTACCCAGAGGAGCTGCTGTCAAAGATGGCCGTCTGCAATCAGGTGACAGGATCCTAGAAGTGAGTCTCTTTCTGGAGTAAGATGAGGCATTTCTAAAATAGTCCAAAATCATTTTCATTTCACACTAGTGTGAAGGTACACATTAAATCCACTGGAACCAAGTGCATGTGTGTGTTCAGGTGAATGGTGTGGACATCACCGGACACTCTCAGGAGGAACTTGTGGCCATGTTACGCAGTACTAAGCAGGGAGACAGTGTGTGTCTGGTTGTGGCCAGACAGGAAGACATGTTCCTTCCACGTGAGCTGGTAAGAGTCTTCTCTGTCTAACTACTCTGCATCTAATTCAGTCATCAGACCCATGGCAGACACCTTGTCTTCTACATTCACCTCGTCCTATCTGCTACAAATAAACCTTTCTTAAAGTCTCTTCCTCTCTTGGTCTTTTCTTCCTTCGCAGTGCATGAATTGTCTGCATGATTGCATAAATATACACAAAACATACCCCCTATTTGGATTGAATTGCTTGTGAAAGAACATGCAGTGTTTCCTACTGAATTCTGATTTTGTAGCGGGTGAATGAACAAAAGGGTTTTTCCCAAAGTCTGGGATAAGTAAGATAATGTTCTATTTTTATGAATTATTTTGTTAAAGGAAGGCTGTGTTCGACTGATCAAAACAGACAGTAAAGATATTTGAAAGTGTTTAAAAACATTTCTGTTTCAAATAAATGCTTTTTTTTATATTGGTTCATCAAGAATCCTGAGAAATTGATCTGACTGACTGATTGATTGACTGTTTTGGATGTGTTTCAATGGATGGACAAAAATGAGTAAAAATCTCATTCCAAAGTGCAATGCGTCATGTTTTTAGGGTCATACCTATATTGCCCTTCAGTTACCATCTTATATATCTAAAGTAAACCAAATCAAACCATCCCACATAGCTTTAAAACAATAAGCAGACTACACAGACGACTGTAAGGTCTGTATATGGCAGGGTTACTTCATCAGGGCACTTCCTGTGCTTTAGACCAACAGGAAATGTAATGGCATGTTATTTGGGTTATCTGCAGTGATATCATGTGTCTCTGTGGAATGCCTCTACACTGTCATGTCTCTCTTCAATGCCCGACGGGCCTCTGTTTGCTGTCTTAGCGGTGGAAGGTCATAGTCACGCTGTAGTTCCTCAAGCCTTGAGGACGGGAAGTCCTGAGCTTCCTGCCTTTGTCTCAACTCCTGTGGGACGTGTAAGTACGCTAGCTTTTGTCTGTTAGGATGTTCAGACGTCTTTACCTGTCACTCTTTCTCCCCTCAACTTTCCCTCCCTTTGTTTTAGTCCGTTTGATATCTTTCCTGATGAACCTGTCGACCTACGCACCCAGCCGCCGGAGCGCTGGCCTCTTTGCACACACCCTTCTGCCCACCTTTTAGTCTGACTTCCTGCTCTTATCCCTGCTTGTTGATTCAGTGCTGGGCAGGAAGTAACGCAGGAGGTCGGGTGCTCCTACAGGAAGTGCTGAAGCTTGCGGGCTGTGTGAAGTCAGGGACTATGACTGTGCAGCTGCGTGTTGGCTCTTCCTGGATCTCTCTCATCATAGTGCCCGTTGCTCTGCAGTCATTCAGAATTTGCTCCAATCAGCACTTTCTGTAAATAACCAAACGCTGAGAACCGCGTTCACTTGACTATTACTAAAGCAATGCCACTCAAACTTTGGCCCTCGGTAGGAAATGAGCTGCAGACTCCATTGTCAACATCTTTCATGTATTTATTTGGATAAATTCACAGCGGCATGAGAGGAATTTAGGACACAGTAGTTGGCGTCCAGCAACCTAGCACCTTTTTGTCTTTGGACTTGCACGCCATATAGAGCGAAATCAATGCATTACGGCGGTTTCACACTGAACGCGTAAGCAGGGCGTTAACAGTGCGTATTTTTTTTCGCCGCCCATGTTAACGGATGAGAGCTTTCACACTGCACGCTGGAGCGGCGCGGCAGTGCCGTCTATTTTTGCTGCACCGCTTACACTGAATTAAAGTGACAATGCGTTGTTCTTGATCAAAACTAGGGATGCAACGGTTTTCGGTGGTTTATCGAACCCTTCGGTTCTCCCTGTTCGGGTCGGCACACCCACGTGAACCGCGTTATTTTGGTAGCCTATTTGAGGCATTAAACTTACATTTTAATTAAAACTGGCATTTTCTGTGTATTAAGCGCCAAGACAAACAAGCGATGGTCAGAAATTCTCAAGACTAGTGATGTGTCGTTCATTTTGAACTAATCTTAAATGTGTCTCGTGGGAGTGATTCGTTCAGTCGCGCACGGCTCAGGCTGTATAGGTGAAGATTATGGGGCTGTCACGTGATGAACGAACGACTCGAAAAACCCGAAAACTCGAGAGACGAACGAATGAATTCTGTTTCCGGCTCAGGCTGCATAGTTTAACATTTCAGCAGCAAAATTATTCCAGAACTTGACGACGCGAGTAAGCGCCACCACTTAGTGATACATTGTGTTATTGTTGTTTGTTCTGATGGTGTATTTAGAAAACTTAATTATTTTCTTGTTGCTGTCAATATTTATTTGAATAATGTTCATTGTACATATAACCTGGTCAGAATCAGACGAGGGGATGAGTGGAAGATGGCATTCGTTACTCCCTCCGGGCACTACGAATATTAGGTCATGCCATACGGCCTTTCTAACCCACCAGCAGTATTCCAGAACTTCATGAATGATGTGCTCAGAGACATGTTAAATAAATTTGTGATCATTTACATCAATGATATCTTGATATATTCACCAGACCTTTCTACCCACTTTGTTCATGTTCGGCAGGTACTGCTGTGTCTGCGTGAATATTCCCTCTATCTTAAAGCAGAAAAATGTGAGTTCCATAAAACCAAGATCCAATTCCTTGGCTTTGTCATCACCCCATCCGGTATCACTATGGAGGAGGGCAAGGTCAAGGCAGACCAAAATTGGCCCATTCCAACCACAGTCAAAGCCCTTTAAAGGTTCCTGGGTAAAGGTTCCTACCAATTTTTATCGTAGGTTCATCTTAGGTTATAGTCTCATCACTGGTCCTCTTACCTCACTACTCCGGGGCGGAAAGAAAACCTTTACCTGGAGTCCTGAGGCGGATACTGCCTTCACTCAGCAAAAAATTGCCTTTTGTGCAGCCCCGTTACTTCGTCACCCAGACCCTAGTCTTCCCTTTATTGTAGAGGTTGAAGCAGCAACTTTAGGAGTCTGGGCCACCCTATCACAGTATCACAGAACTTCGCCTGTACTTCACCCTTGTGCTTACTTTTCAAAGGAGTTATCTTTCACTGAACAGAACTACGACAAGGGTAATTGAGAACTATTAGCAATCAAGTTGGCCCTCGAAGAATGGAGACACTGGCTTGAGGGAGCCCAACATCCATTTGTTATAACGGATCACAAGAACTTGCATTACCTTCAGGAGGCCAAGCGCTTAAATCCTTGTCAGGCCAGATGGGCACTATTTTTCACCAGGTTTGCCTTTAAGATCACATATCACCCAGGCAGCAAGAATGTAAAGGCCAATGCACTTTTTCGATTACAAGAAACTGATCCCACTCCGGAAGAGCCCGAACCTATACTGCCCGTCACAGCCTTCCTGGGAATGGGAATTAGAGGACCAGCTCCAGCACGCTATGGCGGAGGAACCAGCACCTCCTCATTGCCCCTTAGACAAGATCAATGTTCCCACCGTATTACGTCTCCCGATCCTTGACTCTGTCCATACGTCCCCAGGATCAGGTCATCCAGGGAATCATCAAACCTTTACCTTCCTCCGCAATCGATTCTGGTGGCCACGGATGAGGCAAGATGTCATCAGAGGATGTCCAGTCTGTGCGATCGTTAAACACCCCTCGCCCACTCCAATTTGTGTTGGGACTTCAGCTGCCTATCTTCCCATGGTCAGAGGAGCCATCCTTAGTCCCAGCAGTGAACTACTGGTTTTGGGTGAGTGACAGGGTATAATAAGTAAAGTAAAGTAATATCAACCAGGAGAAAAGGTTTGGTTGTCCACTCAGGACATTTGTTTAAAGGAACTGTGAGCTGGAATAGAAATCCGGAGATCACCTATACGGACTTCCTTGAGTTATCCCTGTGTGGACAGAAAAACGCACACAGATTGTGATCAGGAGATCGCCCACAGAGACTGTGTCTGATGATTTATTAATAAACCCAGCCTCATAATCTAATCTTGCACTGTCCTGAGCCTGTTGAGTCTGTTGGTCCGTTAGCGCCCCCTAGTGACTCAGCTTTGCCAAGCACTGAACTTTCCATACCTGTTTGCCCGTTAGCTTGTCTATGCTGTGACCGTTAGCGGTGACCATCTTATCTGCTTGTCCGTACGTGTTTTCTTAATAAACTAGCCTGAATGTGAATCCCCACGACTCCCCGCTTCTCAGTTGTGACACACATAAAAGTAAATATCAGACAAATCAATGCAGAAAAAAAGAATTCCATTTTTATCATTCCTACTTAATATTATTGAAATATAATACACTTTAAGGCAAATATCTAATCAGCCAATCACATGGCAGCAACTCAATGCATGTATGCATGTAGACTCAAGATGAACTGCTGTCAATAAATGCTGGTATTATATATTGTGACGAGCGTCCCGATTACCAATCAGCGTTGCCCTGGTTACCAACGAGCGAACACCAGCCAGACTCGTCAGCGGCTCATCACGCCC
>JAUCMU010000151.1:4919733-4933014 GCA_032275025.1 Enteromius treurensis
GTTTTTGAAAGAGGGCAAAAATAAGTGTTCTTTTTTTAAAAATAAATGTGGTGTTTTGACTTAATCTGTACCTTTTTATTTTATTGTTGAATATATTTTAAAAGAAGTTTTGAGTTTTAAAGAAGCATTTCATGTTCAGCAAGGCTGTGTTTATTTGATTAAATTACAGTAAAACATTTTAAAATTGTAATTATTAATTTGAAATAATGGTTTTCTATTTTAATTTTTTCAAATATAATTTATTCCTGCAAAGATACGTTTTTAGCACCATTACTCTATTCTTCAGTGTCACATGATCCTTCAGAAAATATTCTAATTCTAATAGAATGATTTACTTCTCCAGAGTCATTTCTTCTTTTTAATGTTTAAAACAGTTGTGATGCGTACTATTTTTGTGTGAACTTTTTTTTTTTTGGACGAATAGTTGGTTCACAATAATTTATTTAACATTTATTTGAAACCAAAATCTTTTTTTTTGACGTCACTTTCTTTCAATTTAATGTGTTCTTAAAATGGTAGCTTTAAAAAATATTTGGCATAATAACATATATGCGCATACTAATGAAAAATGAAAATCTGTTTTTCTTTTTCAGAACGGTTCTCGATTTCTAAGTCAACTTGAATATATAACTACAACACGATTTAAGTAGCCTTTCTTTATTAACCCTATTTATGAATCTCTATTCTACGTGTACCACACATGAAGTTGTCAAAAAGATGTGAATGTTAAACAAATCACTTGCAAATATATTTGCAGAAAAGATGCATGAACTACAGCTATATCTTGTACAAACGGATACATATGATGTGTTTAGAAATAATCTAAGGAAAATGCTTTAAAACAAGCTTCTCAAAAGTCAAGGTAATTAAAATTCAAACTGACTGAAGGCACAACACCAGTAGACTAGATGATAGTAGTCTTTGCATAGAACAGATTTCTAAAAACACAGCATTCAAGTTAAAAGAAGCTCAACTCAATCTTGTTTCTGTTCCATTTCCCATGCTGCATTTTTGTCAACACACAAGTGTGTTCTTTTTGCATAATTTATTTCAGTTTTTCTGCATCCTGTCAAAGTTCCTAATCTAATGGTAATCAATAAAATCTGAAAGCCCTGCTTTTTAGCAGTTACAAAGTTAGTCAGTCCAAATGCTATTTATTATTGTGGGCATAACTTACTTAGTATTTGCCCTTTCCTATCCACGTTGGCTAATAAGTGGGTTATCATCCAGATTTCCCAAATAAGTTTCCACATTTCCCTTTGTGTTGTTGTAAATGATGAGAATAAATGTCTATTTTCACCATATTAAGGCCAATTCACACTTGTTCACACATTGTTCTAGTAAATTCTCGAATTAGGCCTCTCACTGTTCAATTACGGCTCTCATGCATGCTGTGTTGAACGCGCCCTGCACTGCATCGTTGCCACTGATTAGTTAGTACGCAGTGGTCTGAAGCATGACTGCGACTCATTACCCACAAACCACCAGTTCTGCTTGTGTGCAGGAGATTAAAACCCTTCAGTGGATTGAAATAAACACATAAAATCTTCAAATGCACAAAATTGCACGCATTAAGTGTGGTGATAGTAATGATTTTATTTGGTTAGTGAGCGATAGCTGGTTTTTGCAGATGACACACATTGGGCTTTGAATTTCCAAACTGTGTGCTTGACTCAGTGACTGATGGATTGACGTGTGTGTGTGTGTGTGTGTGTGACTGGACTGTCTGGACTGAGATACGGCAGTCAGGGAGATTAATGTATGGGAAGAATAGCTCACAGACAGTGAAAGATGACTGTAGATACATTTTAAGAGCAAAAGCTGAAAGAGCGAGTGATTGAAATGTAAAAAACGGGCCAAGGAGATAGAAACGCTGATAGAGGAGTGACGGATGATGAGACAAAGAGGGGGAAAAAAGGTAGATAGAGGCAAGAAGTAGAAAATATGGTGACAGAAGGTAGAGAAAGCTGTCATTGTCAATCTTAGAAACAAAGCTGCAAAGAGAGGAATAAGAGACCAATATGTGCAGAAAAAAATGCAAAATGCAAGGAAAAACAAACAAAAAAAAGTCAGGTTGGTAGAAGAAATTGTTGAGTATTGCAGAACTGTGTTTATTAGCAAATGCTGGTGGCTGCTAATGCAAGCTTCAATTTTGAACCATTTTTAAAAAAAATATTGCTTTCATCAAATTATGTATTTATTGAAATTGATGTATGTATTAAAAAATGTTGAATTAGTAAGTTTTATTTAAAAATTTAAAAAAAAAAAAATAAGATTCCCAGTGTAATCAAAGTTGCATTAATTTATTCAAAAATATAGTTAAATCTAATTGTAAAATATTACAATTAAAATAAAAAAATGTTTTTCTATTTAAATCAGTTTAAAAATGCATTTTTTTTTTCATTTTTCAAGTAATGTTTTTTTCTTCTTTTTTCTTTTTTTTTTTTGCAATATATTTAAAATCAAATTCACCCCTGTGCTAGTGAAGTTTAATTTTCAGCATCAATATTTTAATGATCAATAATTATGATCCTTCAAAAATCAGTCTAATATCCTGATTTGCTGCTTCATAAACATTTCTTTTTATCACCAGTGTTGAAAACCATTGTGCTGCTTAATGTTTGATAAATAGAAAGTAAAAAAATAACCATGTCTATTTGAAATTACAAAACCTTTTGTGACATTCCAAATGTATTTACTGTCTATTTTGATCAATTTAATACATCCTTGCTAAATATATATATATATATATATATATATATATAATAGATATTATCTAATAATATCTAATTCAAAGCTAAAAAATAGCTGTCCTGTCTATTTTCATTTTATTGGCTAGGGTTAGGGTTCACCCTGCTCTCTAGATATCCACATCGGCCAATGAAAAATCAGTCACGCTCGAGTCGTATCACTCTACAGATAAAGGACAGGCTTTAGACAGTCAGAAGGTGGAAGAGTTTGATAGAGATGACACTATATGAATGGATGGACAGAAGGAAGTCGTCTGATAGAGATAAAGACTTTCTGCGCAGCGATGTCTCACTAAAGACTCATGCGGTGGTAGTTTGGCCCATGTGAAGAGGGGAAAGAAGAATCGGCAGGTGGGTTTGACGCTCTACTACCTGGCGTATTTCTACATGCCAGGTGAGCCATTGTTCAAAGACTCTTACAACCTTTTGTCGCTCTTCAAAAGCCACACACCAAGGACCTCACGTACCCCTTACACCGTCAGCCCTAATCTCTCTCCAATAGCACGGCCACCCAGTGGGGGATATAGAGCTCTGTCTGCTGCTCCAGCAGGATGAAATAGTAATAGTGATATTAGATATGACTCCATGAACAAAGAAGAAAGAATGAGGACTCATTTCCTGTTCGGTTTGTAGTGTTTTTGCATGACAGAAGCAGATTAAAAATGGAGTGTGGAGCTTGTAACAAAAGCCCCTCGCGCCCCTTCAAGCAGGCGGCTTTGTGTACTTCAAAACAGCCCACTAACAATGGCACCAGGCTGGGTAATAAGGGCCCTGACAAAGCCTTATCTCTTCCAGAACTCCAGCTGTGTAGACGAGCGGTTAGCGCGTGCGATAATGCTGTTGTGACAGCGTTCCCTCTTTGGCTTGTCCTACACAAACCGAGGAAGTCAAACCCAGCCTGGACGTTGGCCTCTGTGCTACTTAATCTCATATCCAGACCTCCTTGTTACTACCTGCATTACTTCCTCAATAAACCTTTGATGTTGGTATCACCAGCCCTCTGAAGTCTCTCGGCCACAAGGCCTGGTTTCTAGTCCTGGCCTCTTTACGAGTAAATAAAGCCGTTTCCTGAGCGACAAGGTTACGAACGTCAATCCAGACCCCTTATTTTTTACAGCGTCCTCGTCTCGATGCTTTGCTTTCATCTTCACTTAAACAGAATCCATTTACTCATGGACAAACTTTACTCTTAGCCTTTCTGCCTTCATAGCGATCGTAGAGACGTCTCTTTGTTTAAGAGGTTACGAGAGTGTCTGTGCTTTTACCCCTGTGTTGACTTTAATGATGATGCGGTCTGCAAGGTGAATGGTCCTTTCCATATGCATGCGTGGGGTAAAAAGTGCACTTTAGCGTTGTGTGCCGTAAGCCGAGAGGTTTATCGTATGAGTCTCTCGTAACCGCACGTGTGGCTCTCGGAGACATCATATTAAACGGGGAAATATATTCGGCTCCTAGTGAAGAGGTAATTGGGCCTGATGAAAGGCACTGGATATTTGTTGATGCACAAACCTGATTATGATCAGGGTATGTGCTCCATTCGGTGAAATGAAGTCCATACTGATTGCTTTGTCCAGTAAAAGCCAGAGAGTGATTTCCAAATGGTGCATATGCACTACTTTACTATGTTGATTGTTTAGCATATACAATAATCAATGATTTTTGTGGAGGATGGATTTAAGCATCATTATACATTTTGTGTTTCTTTTAATTCATAAGTAATACATTTAATTAATTGAATTTATTTCAGATTCACACATGTCTGTCTGTCTGTCTGTCTAATCGTTTGTCCATCAGTCTGTCCGTCTATTTGTCTGTCTCTCTGTCTTATTCACAATCAGCAATCTTATTTATTTAATGTATGTTCAATTGTTTATTGTCTGTCTGTCTTATTTAAAATCACTTGCCTTATTTATTTATTGAATGTAAAATTTGTATCTATCTGTCCATTCGTCTGTCCATCTATTTGTCTGTCTGTCTGTCTGTCCATTCGTCTGTCCATCTATTTGTCTGTCTGTCTGTCTCTCTGTCTGTCTATTCGTCTGTCCATCTATTTGTCTGTCTGTCTGTCTCTCTGTCTGTCCATTCGTCTGTCCATCTATTTGTCTGTCTGTCTGTCCATCTATTTGTCTGTCTGTCCATTTGTCTGTCCATCTATTTGTCTGTCTGTCCATTCATTTGTCCATCCATTTGTCTGTCTGTCTGTCTGTCTCTCTGTCTGTCCATTCATCTGTCCATCCATTTTCTGTCTCTCTGTCTGTCCATCTATTTGTCTGTATGTCTGTCTCTGTCTGTCCATCTATTTGTCTGTCCATCTGTCTGTCCATCTATTTGTCTGTCTGTTTGTCTGTCTGTCTGTCTCTCTGTCTGTCTATCCGCCTGCCCATCTGTTTTTTCTGTCTGTCTTATTCAAAATCAGTTATCTTATTTATTTAATGTATGTATAATTTTTTATTTGTCTGTCTATCTCTCTGTTATTTAAAATCACTTACCTTATTTATTTAATGATGCAAAATTTGTATCTATCTGTCCGTCTGTTTTTCTGTCTATCTGTCTGTCTCTCTGTCTGTCTATCCGCCTGCCCATCTGTTTGTATTCGTCTGTCCGTCTATCTGACTATCTATCTGACTTTCTATCTATCTACAGTATCTAAAATGTTCAGAAAGCCATATTAACCAGCCCTGTCCACTACTGACAGATCCGTCAGTCAGAAGGATGTTGACAGTGGAGCAGCATTAGGGATAAACTAGAGAGAAGGCTGTGAATGTCAGTTTGGGATGTGCTGTGGGTGATGGTGGGTATGAGTGTAATGGTGGTATGACTCTATCCCACAGCTTCCTCTACCATCTGCTGTTCTCTCTTAATGCATGTACAGGATGTACTACAAAGACATCTCTCACACACACACACACACACACACACACACTCACACTTTACAGTTCGATTCACCACCTGCTCACTGCTGAAAGGTGGTAGAGTGCTTCCCAAATGAAAGAATCATTTTAAAAACATGGTGGAGATATAGAGCACAATGACATGAGCTCTCTCTTGCAAGATTATTTTCCCCCCATCAGAACCGGGCCTTTGATCCACATCCAATAAAAGCATCCATGGGCCTGAGTCATGTGATTTTGAGTGTATTCACAGGATTTGATTATCAGCGCCAGCGAATCGGTATTACAGAGGATCTGCTTAGCTCTATACAAAAGCCCAACCAAGCTTTTACCGTGCTTTCACTGTGGTTTGGACATGAGTTTGTTTGGTTGATGTGAAAGAGGTTTTCCAAACTCAGGTGCTCTTGTAATGGCAATCGGTGAACTTTGCAGTTAGTATGATCAGTTCATCCTAAATCACATGAACACATCTGATGACAGAATTTGCATCTTTGCATGCTCCACCCTTATTTCTTATCTCTGAATAAATTGCCTTCGCAGAGCAGATTGCATTTTTCACAACTCTCAGAATATATCCACAAACACATTTACCGTTTAATGAGTAAAGTTCTTGTGAGAAATCCCATGGGACAAAAACATGAATAGATCAGTGCAACTGTCATCACAATCTACAGTTTTTTTTTTAAATAATATTATTTTATATGTTGTTTACTTTTTTGTCATGTCACATTTCTTCATTTTTACTCTAACACTAAAATACCTCCTTATTTTAATCCACAAAACTAAAATTTTTATTTGATGTTTTACAGAACCAAATAATTCTAAAGTCTGAATTTATTGTCAGCATTTGCCAAAAGCATATGAATACTACCGAAAACCTTATCTCTTGAAATAGCATTATAAGTTCACTGTAACACAATATTGTGAATTCTTTGTTTTAGTTTTTCATTCGCTGTGTACATTTACTTGCTTCTGGCATCACTATGACCTCACCGGCTCAGGACGAGCAGATACCCATCTGGCCGCATGTCTCAGTGAGTTCATGTCTGACCAGTGCAGCTTGCCGACACTCCCTCACATTAAATCCTCTTTTTCCCTAAAGATCCCCAGCATGCCGGCCGGCCTGTCGGCTCTCAGCTCTGTTTATCCAGGCTTTTGCAGTGCTCACAAACTTGCTGCAGCAAATACCAGCCCAGCTGCACTCACTCATGTAGTTGGATTGTGTTTTGCATAATATCTAATACTGTGTCAATTATAAAGAGACAGTAATAAGACTCAGGGTAATACAATATTTCGTATTTTCCTGGTTTGTGTGTGAATGACAGCACTATACTTCTTGCTGGTGCTTAATGAAATTAGTCTCAGTTGAATGTACATCTTTGTCGGATAGGAACGGAAATGCCTTCAGGCAAAGAAGACCACTGGAATTTTCTTGAGCTGTGATACAGATGAATTTGTTGTTTGTGTGGGGAAAGTACACAATTTCCCCATTTTTTTATATTAGATGAAGCAATATTTAATGCCTTGTGTGCCATAATGCATTACAGAAATGAAATCCATTATAAATGTTGGATAAAAATAATGCAGTAGCTGTAAGAAAGGTTGTTTTGAGAATACAGACCAAAGTATTATATTTTTTTTAAATAGACCCATAGCATTTACAGGTGGAAGATGGGCTGAATTGGCCATATCCAGAACATTAGAATAATAATGAGTGGTAAAACATCATGACCCATGATGCACTTGGCATTTTGTCCACATGCGGTTTATTTTCCACATTGCCTATATCATTCACCTGTGGGTGTGCACACATTGAGTGCGTGAAAATGTGCCTGTTGTGTTAAAAATCGTCTGTGAATTATGCAGTTCATTGATATGGCTCCCTTGTGATGGGTTTTTGGTACACAGGCGTCCAGGCACCAGACGTGCCTATGACGCAGGGCCCAAGTGAAGTCTCAAATTCCTTATGTTAATAAATCATTAGGGACCAAGCACAAAAAGTGTGAAGGCACCTTTTGTATCCATTAGTAGTCTTAATTTCCTCCTCCTGCTTCGTCGTCTTCTGCTGCAGCATTGGCACACAGATCGAGGACAGTCTCAACATTAACCATAGTGAGTTAAAAGTCTTAACTCAAACCTGGTACTGCCAGCAAAAGCTCAAAGTTGCACTCATGTTTATGCTAATTGCGATTGAACCATATGTTCTTTTTAGCTCATGCCGAGTCAAATGCATACTTGCATTTAATGGGTTCGAGATTTTTCACCATTTAGAATTATCCAACAAACCTACTTTTTTTCCGAACTTGTCCTAGAAAGTTCGTCTTATAATATAATATATTTTTCATCGGTGGGTAATGCGTTAACCGATGTTATCAAACGAGACCTTATTTAAAAGTGTTCCAGATCAAATCTTAAGTTCATTTTTAATGATTTAAGTGCAACTCGAATCATATCTTAATAATGCGTCACAGCTTCAAGCCCACAGCACTATTTAAGCAAAATATTTACTTAGTGTTTTTTTTTTTTTTTTTACATGGCAAGAACATCAAGAGAATCAATTCAGCTCTTGTTTAACATCCCATCCTTGATTGTTCAGGAGTGTCTCTCTCACTACCTCTTTAACAGTCTCTCTTTGTTCCTTCATGTTACCACACTCTGATAAAACGCCTGTTTTTTTGTCTTTTCAATCTGTTCAACAGTAAAGGAGCTAAAGTGACCATTAAAGCTCAGTGTGTGTTTGCTGCATTAACTGTCCGTCACAGACTCTTTCTCTGGCCTTGGGTCTTGATTTCCTGAGACCCTATGGGCAAACCAAAGGGGGGGAGTTTGAGCGGATCAATGACAGATAGACTAACAGGGAAGGACGATAACTTTGCTACCACATTTCCTCTTCATCATCCTTCCTTTCTCCTTCCATGGGTTAAAACAAGAGGAAATGGATGGAACAAGCACCATGACCCTGAGGCTTCCTTTCACTAGATTTTCCTCATTTCAAGGAGGTACAAATGATCCGTTTGGCATTGTTACCACTGTTATGCCTTGCATTGATACACAATTGTACACAACTCTAGAGAGCTGCTTACCTAGACAACATTTTAGGCATCACTGACGTACTCAAGATGGGAATTCTTTTCCAAACTGATGTTTAAAAAAAGCAGCAGCTGGCATATTGGGTTACGCTTATATTAGAGCAGCGTTTCCCGAGTGTTTCCTGTTATTAACACCAAAGAAATGTTCCTGGTAGTTCATATTATAATGGGTGACATTTAGCATTATCATTAATATTGCTAGAGGGGTCATTATTCCTGCAATTAATTTTTTAACTAAACTCATTTGGTACTGTGGGTGTAAACTGACTCTCAGACTTTAATGAGACACCTGAGCTTGTTTGTCTTTCACAAGTTTTGACAGTTGTGGGGGCAGTGATGCAGAAAATTTCCACACAAAAAAAAGACCTAACGGCAAATTTATTTGGAAAAGAAAATCCAGGAGGGATGTTTAACAAAAGCGAGATTGAAATATCACCCAAGTTCGACAAGTGTGTACTTTCACCCACGAGCAAAACATGCTGTCGGTTGTACAAGACCTGTAAAGAGGCTGATGTAACACTGCAAGATTAAATGTTCCCAGAGTATTATTAATGCAGAATTCAAATTTTTTATGCAATTTGAGAAATATTGATTTTTATGATGATTGAATGCCATGCTTGTGTGTATTCTGTTGTCTTTCCAAGTACCGCATGGTTGGAAACGTCTTTATTAAGGTTCAGACACATGTATCACTGTTCTGGGAATTTTTGCATACTGTAGAAAAAAGTTTATTTCAATAGAGATCCACACCATCTGGAAAAGTGCAAAAGTTTTTCCCAGATTTTGCAACAAGTTGGAACATGCTCACGCTTGACCCTTGGTGTGATTGTTAGCAGAGTCTCTCCGCTGAGTATTTGCATGGTGACTGTTGTTCGGTTGGTTGCTTCAGATCAAGGTTTTGGAACAGAGTTGGTGTGTGTTTGTGCATTTATTTTCCTTGATCTCAAAGCTTAGATAAAGCGGTGGGATGGTGTTTTGCTCTTAGTCGGTCATTAGCAGCAGCAGTTGGCTCAGACTGATGAATAAGGGCATGCCAGCATTCCTGTGGCTGGCTGAGGACGACGACTGCTGAGTCTTGTAGCCCATTAAGGGGATTGATACATGGACATTCTCAGTAGGAAGTGATGAGGTTGGCTAACCCTACATGTTCACTGGTGTGAGGTGGGTGTAGCATGAGTGAGTGTTTCCAATTCTTTCAGTATAGGAACGACAGGCCTGCTCAGGGGATAGTGGGATTGACAGTAGAGCATCAAAATATGGCAAATGCTTTAACTTGCATACAGTTAAAAACAGCGGTTTGCTGCCAGAATCTGGGTGAGATGAAAGGTAAACTAAGGTTGTGATTATTTTCCTAATACTTTACATATATTTGGGTCAGTTACATAAGAGTGATGCCTGCAATGAAGTGGTGCTATTTTAGTATCACCAAGATACTTTTACAGTTTTTATTAACATTTTATTTAAATGAACATTTTTTTTAATGTGGTGTTGAGGGGGGAAATAATGAATTTGAGGCATTTTAATAAGTTAGCTCTTTTCGTGCAAGCATTTTTGTGGATGTGGTTTTTGTTTTTGTTTGAGTTGCCAACCACTGCCAGCGTTTTTGATTATTAAAGGAATAGTTCACCCGAAAATGAGAAATTCTGTCGTCATTTACTCACCCTCAAGCAAGGTAGATATTTTGAAAAAAAGTTTGTACCAGGCTGTTTTGGTCACCAGGAAAAAATATATATACTACAAACTTTGTGTTCGGCTGAACAAAGAAATTCAAACAGGTTTGGAACTACTTGATGACAGAATTGTCGTTTATGGGTGAACGATTACTATAAGTTTAATAGGACCCAGGATATTTTGCTGTATGTATGTCTAAACTACATCTGGATCAGAATCAGAACAATCATCAGAATGCAATAGATCTCTTCCATCCAAACACCTATGGCTTGCCCGGTCCTATAACACTTCCTGGATTGTCATTTCATCCTGTAACATTAGGCAGTTTTGATTTAAATCCTTAAAGAGTGCATTATTTTACATCTGCATATATATGACAATTTGTGTTGCTTCTTCATTGTGTTTTGATCAAGATGTTCAGTACCTCTTTCAAAAAATGTGTAATAATGCCTCCCTCCATACACCAGTGTCTTGCAAGTGCTGTCTCACAAATGAAAGAGTTAATAGATTCAAAACATAGAATACACATAGAATTGTTATATTCTGTTATAGAACTTTGTCAATGGAAGTAATCAAATGATCAGCAAGAAATTTCTTTTAGCTTTTGCCTAGGGGTGGGCATAGATACATTTTTTTAATCTAGATTAAAATGGCTCATTAGAGATCTTCCAAAGGCATTCAGAATTTGTGTGCTACCTATTAAATTTGAGATATCTGTGTGTCAGTACTGTCATCTTATTATTTATCAACGCAATGGCTCAGTTTAACAAACATGGCTTAGATCACGGACGACAGGTGATAAGAATCGAAGCTCACACGTACAGTAGTTTAGAAAACTAGTCCCGTCCGAATAAGGCTACCGTGTAATTCGGCTATACATCCGCACTAAAGGTGAAAGTCACCATAGCGTGTAGTATAGACTCAAACCCAACTTTGTAAATAGATTAACGGCGATTATTTTATTTTTTTTTTTATCACGGATCAATTACAGATCAAATCAGTCAATTACACCCTGAAGTCTGGAACACATAGACATCACCAGACGCTGGGTATCATCCCTGGTGATGCTCTGCCAGGCCTCTACTGCAACTGTTTTCCGTTCCTGCTTGTTCTTGAGGCATTTTCCCCTCAGTTTTGTCTTCAGCAAGTGAAATGCATGTTCAATCGAATTCAGATTTAGCAGTATATACTACACACTGCCGTTGTTCACTGACGAGCTGCGCAAATCCACGCTGATAATGAACATGGTATTGCGCAGCTTGTCAGTGATAGGAGCATCCCTAATATATACTCATTTAGTAGTTACATTTATATATATATATATATATTTACTCATTTAGAAGTTACATACGAAAAAACTTCTGTGGTGCAACTTACACATTTTGAATAACTATGAATAAGGCATTTTATTGTAGTTTGATATATTGCCACTTATTTCTGTAACTTCATTTATCTAAATTTTGTCTTTAAATTCCACTTCTCTTGCAGTGCCAGACTCTGTTAAACCCAGTCCCAGCATCCCATCAAGCTCCATTCTGACCCTGAAACTCCCTGTTCCCTCTGCTGCCACCACCAGCAATGGCAAGTGTAGCCCTTGTAATTCCCTACAACAGCAGTTACCTCCATTACAACAGCCCAGTCCTCGATATGTGCCCAGAGAGGTTCCTCCACGCTTCCGACAGCAGGAGCAGAGGCAGCTACTGAAGAGGGGTCAACCTTTACCTACAGGCGCTCTGAACCCGACCTCTGCTTGCACTCAGTCCGGGGTCATCTCTCCTCCCGAGACGCCCACCAGCAAACGGCACACGGGTGAGAATCATGTTTTGTTTTTAAAGGAGATATATTTATTTTCACAGGCTTTTCACTTGACCAGTGTCAGGTCCATGAAGAGAGATGAATAGTGTTTTTTTTTTTTTTTTTTTTTTTTTATCATTTGGTGTCTTGATAGAGAGATTGTATTTTTCCTTGAGGCCCAACTGGGATATAGAAGTGTAGAGTGGCTATGATTTAAAGACCAAGGGTGGGATTGTGTCCCCCACCCTGCTACGCCCTAACAAAGCCTGCCATTGACCTCTTAAGTCTCGTTCTAAGCCTGACGTCATGGGAGCTGCATGGTTGAGGGACTCTGTATCTAGTGTTTTTTGCAATTATTGTTTACTGAACCCCTCCCCTACATCCCTCTGGTTGATGACTGAGAGTGTTTTTGCGATTCACTCCAGTCTGGTTTAATGGCAGGTGGAAGACCAGAGCATGGACAAAGGGGAATCCCTGGGAACAGGGGCTCACCAGCTGTTTCATAGCTCCTAATGTCTTTGTCAACTCTTAAATCATTATTGTCTTTATGGTTTCATATGCGTTTCATTTTCTGCTAAGTAATATTTTAGATGTGTGTGATTCTGGGATCAAACACCATCTAAAAGTAGTTAAATAATACATTAAGCAGAGAACAAGTTTATTTGAAATTGTGAAATGGCCTTTTAAACTGCCAAACCTATGGTTTCATTTTGTTATCTGCTTTTTTTGATAATTGATTAGTAAGTTATTTCCCTATAAAATAATTCAGCCATAGAGAAACCCTAGTTTAGTTTTTACCTGACTCAGATCAGATATGTAAATGCATTTACATAAGATATATTGCTGCTAGTCAATTTGGCTATTTTTACTCTGCATCTTAATTAACAAATGCAGTTTTCCTGTCGCTCAAACAGAGCATAGTACTAGAAATTGTGAGGTCATAGCAGAGGTGGGGACTCGAGTTTGAGACTCGAGTGCGACTCGAGTGGCACACACAGTGACTTCAGAATTGACTTGGACTCGTCCTCGAAAGACTTCAGACTCGACTCGGACTCGAGGTGCTGGACTCGTGAACAATGTTTATTT